>JAWQFJ010017505.1:2500-52500 GCA_034096865.1 Theodoxus fluviatilis
GGGTTAATTACATGTCTTTATAGTTCATCATAAAAACATGCCCGTAACAGGGGTAGAAAAGAAAAAAAAGAAAAAAGAATGTTACAGTGGTATCTGGCTCAACCACAACATCCACGATAACCTCAATCTCTTAAAATTTTCATCTATTCTTCTTCTATTCCACTCCCAATGGGAAAATGAAAAAGCACAGCAGCACAAGTAAAATATCGGTCAGCCTTCTATTATAAACATAAAAGCACGCAGGTCAGCCTTCTATTATAAACATAAAAATTCGTAGGTCAGCCCTTGACAAGTAAAACTATCGACCCGTATAAAATGTTCGCACCAACCTTCCACCTCTGCCCGCTCTCTGCCTCTCTCTCTCTCTCTGCCCGTCTCTGCTGTGGTTGTGGAGCCGATCTCTTCTCTACGTCTGCTTCTCTCTTCAGAGCCTCGCCCTCCTCTTCTCTCTCTCGGCATCTTCACTCTGCGTTGCTTCGTCCTCCTCTTCTCTCTTCTTCTCATCCAGCAGGCGAACTGATCTCTTCTTCTCTCCTCTCCATACGCAGACTCTAGGCAGCATGTAGGCAGACTGACGGCAGACTGACGGCTGACTGACGGATGAAGGCGCCTATACACGTACCGGTTTTCAAGCCATTTTTCCTGCTCCCGATCCGGTCTGACCGTGCGTGTAAAAATCGGGTTGACAGCCACAAGCAACGATTGCAGTGGAGCCGTGCCGGCGTGAAGGTGCATTGACCCGCATTTTCAATTTTAAAATGTAGAAGCTTTCACGACCTATAAATGCATTCAACATACATCTTTGATAAATTAATGCTGTTCATGGCTTAAATTTTCTTTGGATGGGTTTGTAGTATCCCCAAAATGCAGCGTTTTCTGTGCGAAGCGTAGCCTCGTTCTCGCACAGTCGAGCCGCGGACAGATGCTCTCGCGTCGCCCAGCATAGGAATCGGGCGAGACCGGGTCGGGGAATAGAGCCTGCCCTACCGACAAGAACTGGGCCGGATTGTATGCAAATAAGTCAACCGTTCCGATTCTTGACCGGATCGGCAGCAAAATCGGGGGACAACTGGTACGTGTGTAGGAGGAGCCTTGACTGATCTCTCCTCTCTCCTCCCAGTAGGCAGACTGCAGTAGGCAGACTTCACCAATGCTGCCCTCTCCTCGCAGTAGGCAGACTTTCAATAGGCAGACTGACCTCTTCTTGTCTCCTCCCCTCTCCGTAGACAGACTGATCTCTATCTTCTTCCTCTCTGTACATAGCTATTGGTTCACCACCAACTCACGACCTAACTCCTCTCACCATCGTTCAGACCCCAGAGCGAACACCGCTCACTACCTCGGGTCAGAACTCAATTTCTGCTCACTCCAACCTTCCATTGCAAACTATATACAGCAGTCGGATTACCAACCAGCAAAAACTAAGTCTCTCTCAGGTAAAATATCTCCGAAACACATTTCCCCATTACACTCCAGATACAAAGTAACATGATTTCTCAAGTTTCAATTAATTTATCAGGTTTTACTTCATTCCTATATCTGTATCAGCTGCAGATTGAAGTGACACTCGTGCTTGAAGTAGGTCAACTCCCCGGTCCAGTCGTTGCTCATAGCTAGCGCTATGCACCGAAGTGCCAGTGCCCTAGCATGCTTGTTTGAGTAGTTCGGATGGCGTGTATTTCTCTATAAACAGACAAGCTTAATGCAAAGCTGTTGTTGCATACAGGAGGGGGAATGGACTCATTGCAAATGATCTCCGCGTTGTAACCCACACTCGCTGAATACACATCTCTGATTGGCTGTCCCATCAAATATCGCTTGAAGCACGCTTCACGAATAGAATCTGTCCTACTACCGTCAAAACGCATCACGCGCCATGACACAGGGTGTTGGCTGGTATCATGGACTGTGTCACAACATGCGTCAAATCATGTTTGTCAGTCTGAATTGGGTCTTAAGGCGACCGTTAGCCATCATGGGATTGGAATACTTGTTAGGGAGGAGAGATGACACTGGGAGTGTGGTATATAATTGAATGCGCGCCACGAGTCTAGTCTGTCATTGTGCTTGTCGTCAGGTACCTGTAAAAAGTCTGATCGCGTTGTTCAGTGATAAGCAATTCAAATGTAAAGTGGTTTAACCCGTAGATAGGGCAATGGCCTGTTGTTCGGCCAGTGTCGGAGGCAGATCTTGATAAGTGGGAGTAATCTGTATTTCCCTTTGGATGCAACATCATCCGCGATACTCTTCAGCCTCGTGACCTACAAAGACTGTTAGACTGACTTTGCAGTCACTAACGTGTCATGGAAGAAGGGACGTGAAGATGTATACGCCCCGTGGGCATACATAGAAGAGCGCGCGCGTGTGCAGAAGTAAATGTCCATGTGTGTATTTATGAGTGCATTTGTCAGTATGTCTGTACGTGTGCGAATGTGTGCGCGCGCGAGGGCGCTCACATGTGTGTCTGCGTTTAAGCTAGCGTGTATGTGCATTGAAGATGCTGGTTGAGATGCATCCTGGGTATTACCTGGAGAGACCACATCCAGCAGTGCAGCGAACGAACAAACGAACGAATATTTTATTTAGGCCACAGGCCAATGGGGATTAGTCATCTCACATTGCCCTGCACTACACAATAATTACACTACATGTCATTACATTACAAAATACTGCATTAAATTACACTACATTCCAATGCATCACTTTCCACTACATAACTTTATACTACATCACGTCACAGTATTCTCTGTCCCTGTCTCCCTCTGTCTCCCCCTGTCACCCCCTGTCTCTTCCTGTCTCTTTCTGTCCCTGTCTCTTTTTCTCCGTCTCTCTTTCTCTCCCTGCCTCTCTTTCTCTCTCTGTCTCTCTTTCTCTCCCTGTCTCTCTATCTCTCTCTGTCTCTCTTTCTCTCCCTGTCTCTCTATCTCTCTCTATCTCTCTCTGTCTCTCTATCTCTCTCTGTCTCTCTATCTCTCTCTGTCTCTCTGTCTCTGTCTCTCTGTCTCTCTCTGTCTCTGTCTCTGGCTCTCTCTCTCTCTGTCTCTGTGTGTCTGTGTCTCTGTCTCTCTGTCTCTGTCTCTGTCTCTGTCTCTGTCTGTCTCTTTGTCTCTCTGTAATAGAATAACTTCTTCACTTGCAAACATCGTTTGAAGGTTTTCTATACAGCTGTTTTGTTGATCTATATCTAAATATTTGGTTTGGATAGCTACATACTTGGGGCAAGCAGAAAGAACATGTATTTCATCCTCTGGTACATCATTGTACAATGGACATTTCAGATTGTGTTAAGTTTTAGGGTGGAATCTCAGCCTTTTACACTGAATGTCACTTATTCCCAGCCTAAAACGTATATACGCATCCCGAAACACTTATTTTGTCTAGTACACTCTGATATTTGTAGCTCACTTTGAAACATTCTGTATAATTCATATCTTTTACTACGGTTTATATTATCGGACCACTCCATGTGAAAACAGTCTTGCATTCTTCCCAGAAAGGTTTTAATGAATGCCTTGAGATTGCTTACTTCTTGCATCAACCACACGTCATGAAAGCCGTATTCAAAGAAAACAATTTTGATTTTTGAAGACCAATTCCAGTGTCCCAACTCATGCTCTGTTAACATGAGCTTATGTACCTTCTCGCCAGCAGAAGCCAATATTTGACTGATTTTGTTTTGGCGTTGATAAAGATTGGGAACTTTTCTCTCTCAGCATGGATCATGCAGTTGGACGTTCAAATGGAAACATTTAAAAACTTATTTATGGCAAATGTATGTACTATTTCAATTGGGTCACATGCTTCTGTTCCCCAATGCTCTGCGCCATATAACAGAATGGGCTGAATTTGAGTGTCAAACATTTTGAAAAGTATGTTTGGAGAAAAACATCATATTTTTCTTAACAACTTCACGAGCTGAATTACGCAAGCTTTTGCTCTGTCTGCTAGGTCTGTAAGAGACACCTTTGAATAAAGTGTTGCAGACAGAGTAATTCCAGGATATTTGTAGCTTTTGGCTGTTTCTGCTCTGTTTTTTCCCAGCATCCATTTTTCATGTCTCGCTAGCTGTTGCAGTGCAGTGCTTGCGGAAGCACGGTCTCCATACCCTTTTCAATCAAAGGCGACTTCGCTAGTTGGGCTATTTCTCTCGAATGAAAGATGGGCGAAATCCAAACTATCTTCTCTATGGAAAATTCACAGAGGGAAAGAGGCCAACCAGTCGACCCCAGCTACGTTACGCTCGTATAAAGACGTATGGAAGTGGCATTTTTGCAGAGCTAAGAATCGGCGTGTACCGCTGGGAGGCAGCTGCTTTGGACAGGAGTGCCTGGAGACAAGGAGTACAGAGGACTCTCGCAGTTGAGAGAAATCTCACGGAGCAAACGCTTAACAAGCGCCTCCAGAGGAAGACCCAGCTATTGGCGGACAGGCCAGCTTGGACTTTCACATGCAAACGCTGCGATTTAGACCGCCACTCCCGCACTGGACTCCTGAGCCACAGCAGACGCTCACGATGGGTCAGGACTGGCACCTAGCAGCAGGAATCCATGGACCTTCGGGACTGACGGATGTCTAGTTATTTGCGCGCATAGTGTGTGTGTATTTATGTGTGCGTGCATGTGTGAATGCGTGCGTGCGCGCGCGACGTGCGTGTTTGTACTCGTATGTGTGTACGTGAATGTGTGTGTGCGTGCATGTGTGTATGTGCGTGTGTGTGTGTGCGTGCATGTGCGTTTAAGTTTTTGTGTGTGTGCGTGCGTGCGTGCGTTCTTGCGAGCGTTCAGTTCAGTTCAGTTCAGTCTCTTAACCCTGCGATGGGTTTTTGAGGCACCACTGATGACTTTCGGACAATCGATCTCTATCCTCTGTGGCTCGCTGTGAGTCAGCAAAGGTCAAGCCTGTCCACTCTTTGATGTTGTCTTCCCACCTCTTTCTCTGCCTGCTTCTCCTTCTCCGACCTGGTACGGTACCTTGCAGGATGGTCTTGGCCACCCACTGCCTCTTGACACGTGACCGTACCACTTCAGCCTTCTGCTTTTCACGATTGAGAGCAGGTCTTCGTACTGTCCAAATGCTCTCCTGATTGCGTGCGTACAATCTGTCAAATCAAAACATTTTCTCTACGTCATGGCGAAGACTGCCAAGCGCTCAGAGTCTAATTGTTGCGTTGTTTGCCTGCTCTCGCCCCCGACGAGAAAGTGTGATGTTGGAAACTGCAGGGAACATGAAAATGGCATCTTTGGCAACACTTCCCTCCATTCAGAGGGAAAGTGTGTGTGTGTGTGTGTGTGTGTGTGTGTGTGTGTGTGTGTGTGTGTGTGTGTGTGTGTGTGTGTGTGTGTGTGTGTGTGTGTGTGTGTGTGTGTGTGTGTGTGTGAGAGAGAGAGAGAGAGAGAGAGAGAGAGAGAGAGAGAGGGAGAGAGAGGACAGAAAGCGCAGTCCAATGCGATTGAGCCTTGATGTGGCCTGGAGCTCGCTTGCCTCGGGACGCTGCTTGGGAACGTGAATGGCGCCAGTACTTCACTGTGTGTCCTGTTTGTGTGTTTCACAACGTCTTGGCAAAAACAAGTCAAGCTTTGTCATGTGTGTAGAAGCTGCTCGTTTTGTGCCAATTACCTGGTAAGGTAAAACGACAATAATTGTGCACAAGATTGATGTCGCAACTGCGCAGCGAAGATTGCATCGAGAGCTTCTTCGCCCTACTTGTTGCAATGGACGTCCAACGCGTCTAGACTCGTCACTTCACCTCTCTCCTCACGCCCACCTGTGCCACACACAAGTACAAACCGCCCTGGTTCACCCGAGCTAGACCTGTTATCACACGCACTCTGTTGCAGAGGAGTCACGTGCAGCCACGTATTGTGGTGACTGGGTCCAAAGTATAAAACTGTACTCGTCCCTTGCCTGCTGACTGACTGTGCTGAGTGTGGACGGAGTGTGTGCGAGTCTGTCCTGAAGAGTTCCCTGGCTCCAACAGCAGTCATGAAGATGTGCGTCTTGCTGATGTTCCTGGTGGTGCCGGCGGTGTTGGGGCAGCTGCCATCTCCATGCATTACACCTGTGCAATTGACGGTAGGTGACATTGCATGAGAAAGAAACGGTGTCATGGGGAAGCGCCGCTGCAGTGATTAGCGCTGTTTCACGATGTTATAGGCTTGTTCAGGAGGCGCAGCGCTGCCAAGCGCTGCACAGCGCTGCACGTGTTTCACTCCTGAACAGCAATTTTGGGACTTTATTCACTCATGAGCATCACAGATCCGAGGTGATTCACACGATTTTCAAAATGGCGTCTTCGATCCCGCACTGGCCGTCGATGCGTAAAATAACCATCAGAAACATAATTTGGGACTGGAACGGGCTTTATTTGCCCCAAGCGCTCTGTATACGCGAGTAATGGCAAGTAAAGATGACACAGTAGTGGACTTTATTCGTGCAGAATACATTTAAACGTGCATAAACGATGTCTGTGGCAAAGAAAACACTTTTTTAGCGTCGAGCAACACAACATGCGGCACAGAAGATTTACCTCCCTTTTAACAAGTGAAGCGCTGCACTACATCTGTAGGTGTTCACGAGAGGCAAATAGTGCTCAATTGCCAACAGCGCTTCGTACTCCTGAACAAGCCTATTAGCTGAGGTTACAAACAAGTGACCTGACACCCGATTTAGCGGAGTGTTCTCTCGTAGATGATTTTGTATATTGGTTTTATAAAGGCACCAACGACTGGTGTCTAAAGAAATGATACGGATGACACCATGTGCAAGTCTTTCGGAGACTAACTTGAAATCAATGTGAAGGGAAAAAATTATGACTGCAGATACAATACGATATGCTCTTTTAATTAAGATGGCAGGATTGAATTTCATTGTAACTGCTGTTCTGCCAAAGTCAGGCCCTGAGTTCCGTTGTACTCTGCTACGATGTAGCAGGCGGGACTGGTTGGTTTTCAATGACTTTAAAAGCATATCTTCATTAAAAATAGAGGGTTATTGAGGCCCTCTTTGGATATATAAATTCCCTAAATGATTTCACATTCAATTTTATTCCTCTTGATCGAAGAGACGACTTGATACAAGCATTATAGAGTCGATTATTATTGAAGGGAAATAACGATCACCAATCATAAAAGAAGGTCAAGGGAAATCCCAAAAAACGTGTCGTCTGTTACTTCGTTGCAGGCACGGGTATAACTGAAGACGTTTACTACAGATATCAAACCATGACATACAATCCAATCTGCCACGGTGATGAGAGCACTAAAATATGACATTCTTATAAATTTGAAAGCAATTGGAACGTCTGAAACCTCCATGGCTTGAAACTCCATGGCTCGAAGCATGTTTACCATGAAAGTCCGTGTAGTGATTTCTATTTAGTTCTATGTTTACCACGAGCCAATCAAATGCTACTACGGGCGCTGTAGTTTCATTGTTGCTAGGCAGTGCAAGTGGCGCACTCTAATGTAAAGCAGTTAGAACAATGATCCTATATCTTACCCTGCGTTCCCTTGCACTCTGCTTCATCTCTGCTACGATGTAGCAGTCTCAAGAGTTTTGATTGGATGGTTTTATTTAATAACTTTAAAAGCACATTATCATCAAAAGTATAGAGGTTTGGAGGCCCTCTTTGAATACACGAATCCCCAAAATTATTGAACACTCAAATGTATCCCTCTTGATCGAAGAAACGACTTGATAAAAGCATTAGGGTCGAAAATCCTTCATACACAATCTTTGGTGACGTTTCACCCCGTGGCAGAGGTCAACTTCCTGTCAAGGTCTCGCAGCAGCCAGAGCATCTCAGAAGGCGCTCTAACTGCTTCACACTAGAGTGCGCCACTTGCTGTGCCTAGCAACGATGAAACTACAGAACCCGTAGCCGCATTTGATTGGCTCATACTAAACAGAACTATTTGGAACTCACTCCACGCAATTGAACGGAAAACATGCTTCGAACCATAGAGTTTACATACAATGGAAGTGGTAAACGTGCAGATTGCTGTCAAATTTCGAAGAAATGAATGTTTTCGTGTTCTCATCACCGTGGCAGAGTGGATTGTATGTATTGGTTTGACATCTGTAGTAAACGTCGGCATTTATACCCATGCGTGTAACGAGGTAGCAGACGACACATTTTGTGATTCCCTTGACCTTCCTTCATGACTAGTGATGGTTATTTCCCTTTTGTTATTAATGGAATTTCGACTCTAATGATTTTATAAAGTTGTCTATTCGATCAAGAGGGATATAATTGAATATGAAATCATTTAGGGGATTCATGTAGCCAAAGAGGGCCTCCAAAACCTTTACTTTTAATGGTAACGTGCTTTTTAAGTAATTAAAGAAACCGACCAATCGAAACTCCTGAGCCTGCTACATCGTAGCAGAGATGAAGCAGAGTGCAACGGGACGCAGGGTTTTGTTAGAGCGCCTTCTGAAATGCTCCAGCTGTTGACATCTGCCACTGGGTGAGACGTCACCAAAGATCGTGTATCTTTGACGTCATTACAGGAAGCCTGGGATTGGTGTGCTACCATGGCAGAGATGAAGCAGAGTGCAATGGAACGCTAATTACTCATAAGCATAGTTCATAAGCGAGCGGAAGCATCATTTTAAGCTCAAATTTTTTCATCCTCGAGCCGATGTCATCTTGCTCCTGCCCCACTATCTGACTCTGCAATACCTAAACCCCCATGTGGGTTGGGGGGGAGAAGAGATCCACCGCGTCTCCGAACGCGATTCATAAAAGGTGACTAATTTGGGAAATCGTGACGACCTGCTTTCACTACTGAGTTTAATTGTTTTGCAATTATTAGCCTTACATTGCCCACAAAGGCTGATAGGCCGGGAAAATCCATTCATTCATCCATCCATCCACTAATTCATCCATCCATCCATTAATTCATTCATCCATCCATGAATTTATCCATCCATTAATTCATCCATCCATTAATTCATCCGTCCATTAATTCATCCATCCATTCATTAATTCATCCATCCATCCATTAATTCATCCATCCATCCATCCATCCATCCATTCATTCATCCATCCAACTATCCATTCATCCATTTGTTCGTTCGTTCGTTCATTCATTCATTTATTTATTTGTGATGTCTACGAGAGACTAGTGCACAATGAACATTAAATATGATTTTAGATCCGCAAGATATGTAAGACAGCAGTACTTCATAGTGTTATGTACAGTTTCTCCCTAACAAGGAACCTACCCAAGCGGCATACACTCTCTGGAGAGAGAACGAAAGAACGAACAAACAAATATGTCCGTACATGGTCATCTTACACTTTCACGCTCATAGTTTATGTCAATTTTGATTCAAGCGATGCTTCTAATTTACTGCAACGTTGTCGCTTATTACAGCACAGTATTTTTGTGCTGCTCTCTAAGCTTTAGAGCGAAAAGATAAACATTGCCACGTCTCTTGTTATCCGAATATTCGATCCCTTCAAAAGCCAGCTGAAGTCACCCCCTTAAACTAGAACATAGGTGTGGAGTAATGTGTTTTTCTCTAAGTGTGCTGTAGAAACAACAATCTAAGAGAACATGCTTCTCGTCTTCCACCGCATTACAAAATGGACATGTCAGATTCCTCCTTTTTTGATAATTGTAACTTTGGTTTACTCTTAGGTCATTAATTCCTAGCCGAAAGCGAACGAAGGTATTGCGAAACTTTCTGATAGTCAGATGACCTAAGTATTTTTCCAGGCCAAATATATATTTGAAGGTAGAGTAACGCGCAAATCTTTCGCTACTGTGGTTATGAGCGTCTCATGACTGACGGTAGCAGTCTTGTAACCTTGACACAAATTGATGAGAAACATTCATGGTTAATAGATATGTCTTACAGGTGTAAACATGACTCAAACACAAATACACCCCTCAATTATACTCTTATCTTGGCTTCTATGAGCCCAGACAGTTGACAAAGCTTGTTCATTTCATGTGAACACGAATCAATGCACTCAATTTGTACACGTTGGGTATATTCAAATCTTGGTTATCATAAACCTAGACAGTTAAGAGAGCTTGCCTGTTTCCTAAGTTTTGTTCCCTATATCTTAAGGCATAAAATATATACATGTCTACCGACCTTGTGTTAATTGAAATAGGAAACCTACCGAGATTGCCATGTACCATGTGGTTTGGGGTTCTCGAGTCCAGTCCCAAGAACTCCAGAAGAGAGATATTGGAAGACGCTTTTGTATCTGTAATAAGGTGAGTCAACAGGCGGAATATAAGAACATATCAATGTGGTATCTTTCAGGAGAGAATTGCAAATTCTCAGAGCCAGTATCGTGTCACATTCAGTTTTTAATGTCGTGGCGCTCCCTGCGAGAGCATTCTTGACTAACATCGCCACACCTTCTGATCTTCTGCCTTTTGAGGACAGTTTTACCCGAGGGGAATGTAATGCAACATAGCCTTCAAAACATGTGCCGAATTTGAAGTTCGATGAGATAAAGGTTTCTGTCAAGCAGCAAACATCAAAACGATGTGAGTTTGGTGGACAGACCTTCCACATTCCAGGACACAATCTTCATTGAAGCACCAGCACTTTTTCTTCCGGGTCTACCACTTACTTCTTGCAATGGGCACTGGCCTCGATGTCAGAACTGCGTTTCCGTTTGTTCTGCATCTTGTGTGGATGTGGCTGCCCCGAGTTGCCCATTTTCTGTTTGCATGCTATCAGAACTTTTTTCTGCAGCGGTTTTCAGTGCATTCGCTCCAGTGTTTTTGGTCAACCATTCACTGATGGTTTTCTGGGTTTTCTTCCTGGCTGAATCCAACAAAGATAGTTCACCTGCACGACTATATTCTCCAGGCCACCCGTTCCCCATCTTGAGTTCTGTCGTTAGAAGTAAACAGTTCTCCCTGCACCTCTGATTCGAGTTCGTCCATTAATTCTTCGTCTTCGCCAGACGAGTCTCCGTCACTGGGTGTCCCCAAGGAGTGGTGACAGAGATCCTCGTCTTGGTCTACTGACGGTAGCACCTGTTGTTGTGACTGGATCAGGAACCTCTCGTCTGGTTCGATAGGTGCAGTAGAAACGGCTTCGTCTCTGCACGAAAGTGTTGCTCGTAGCTTTTGCCAAGAACTAACACCATTCTGCATTTCGTGGATGGGACTTCTCCTTTTTTTCAGAGTGCCTGTTGATGGGATTCTTCTGATAATCTTGGATGTTTCCCGTTTTCTATGAAGAGTCAGGGTGCTCATTCCTAGACCCACAAGGATCTCTAAATGGATGCTGTTCTCTGCTCAGGGCTGTTCCACATTGTCTCTGGGACTCGTAGCTGTCGGGATGGGCCCACGTTCCAAAATTAACGTGGTAACTGCCAGGCTCCTGGCTGTCGGAATGGGCCCACGTCCCAGCATTCATGTGGTGATCACGGCAGACGTCTTCACCCTGCATCCTAGCAAAGCCATGAGGTAACATTGGAGGTCGCCTCCAAGCCTCATAGCTATCGGGATGGGCCCATGTTCCAAGCTCCTCATGCTGAACATGACTTGTGACCTCACCCTGCTTCCACGACTGGCACTGAGTTGGCACTGAACCCATGTCTTCGTGTTCATAACTCCATTCTGGAGCATACTGGTTCCTGTTGTCAGCTCTCTTCCTTCGTCGTTCATGCCTTTGTGGTTTGAAGGACTGACGTTGGCGATATGTAGGATGGCTAGGTCTGTCATCCTGAAACCAGAGTTTATTGCCACGAAAAAGGCGTGGTGTCCTTGATCGCGGAGGTCGCTGAGGATTTTTGCTTGCCTCCTGGTGAGTTCACTAGCGATCTTGATTCCTCGGCCTCCCATGGCGTGTCTGCCGTGCTTCAGAAGCGTGAGCTTGTCTTGAAGTGTGTTCAGTTCCACGATGAGGGGTCGTGGTCTTTGGCGATAATTCCCTCTTGCTGCTCCTAACCGCTGAACACGTACGATGTCCTTCTCTGTCCAGGGTATACCTGGTACAGCATCTCGGAACACACTCAGCACAGTCTGGACACAGCTCCAGTATGACAGTGTGTGAGTGTGTGTGTGTGTGTGTGTGTGTGTGTGTGTGCGCGTATGTGTGTGTGTGTGAGTGTGTGTGTGTGTGTTTGAGTGTGTGTGTGTGTGTGCGCGCGCGCGCGCGCGCGTGTGTGTGTGTGTGTGTGTGCGCGCGCGTGTGTGTGTGTGTGTGTGTGTGTGTGTGTGTGTGTGTGTGTGTGTGTGTGTGTGTGTGTGTGTGTGTGTGTGTGTGTGTGTGTGTGTGTGTGCGTGCGCGTGCGTGCGAGTGCGCGTATATTCGCCAGTCAGGGTTCCTGCACACATTTACATACTTATAAGCCTGTGAGGGATCTCAGATCTTCGGCGCAGTCATTACTCCATGTGCCACGCTACAACACCAAGAGATCTGGGGAGAGAGCATTCTCGTATGCTGGACCAAAACTCTGGAACGATATCCCAGACAGACTGAGGAAATCTCCTTCAATACAGACTTTCAAGTCACAGCTAAAAACCCTTTTATTCAAAGGGTGAACGTGTTGAGCGCCTTGAGCATGCCTTTGAGTGTGAGATTGGCGCTATATAAGAGCCAAAATACATACATACATACAAATGTGCGCGTTGCTGTGTGCATCTCAATGCACGAAGTTTTCATTGCCCGAAACTTGTTGATGTATTTTGCGAATTAAGTACCAACATAATTACAAATGTGCGCGTTGCTGTGTGCATCTCAATGCACGAAGTTTTCATTGCCCGAAACTTGTTGATGTATTTTGCGAATTAAGTACCAACATAATTACAAATGTGCGCGTTGCTGTGTGCATCTCAATGCACGAAGTTTTCATTGCCCGAAACTTGTTGATGTATTTTGCGAATTAAGTACCAACATAATTTCATTTTCCCGGTGTTTCTAATGGTTATGATGATTTTTTATTTACTTCACCCATCTATAGAGAAAATATCGACCTCTCTCACCATGAAATTCTACACATAGCCGAAAGCTGACGCCGAGGTTTTTTGGCCGAATGTTGGAGGCCTCGAGTGAAACAAACCTGATCGAAGGTCAGGTAGCGGGTTAAGACTCGGCGCCAAAGCGGGTCAAAGTAGTTGACACCTAGAGAGATAAACTCTCCGCTCCTGGTCTGGTTGATGACACGGCAGAAATCCAAACCACGTGACTTGTCCCAATTAGTCCTGCGCGTGATGCCCAGAGGATGGCGATTCCTATCGACATGTATTATAAAAGTTCAGCGATGAGTGCTGACAATGAGAGCTGGCAAGAAGAGCTGACAAGGAGAGCTGACAATGAGAGCTGACAATGAGTGCTGACAATGAGCGCTGACAATGAGCGCTGACAATGAGTGCTGACAATGAGTGCTGACAATGAGTGCCGACAATGAGTGCTGACAATGAGCGCTGACAATGAGTGCTGACAATGAGTGCTGACAATGAGTGCTGACAATGAGCGCTGACAATGAGCGCTGACAATGAGTGCTGACAATGAGTGCTGACAATGAGCGCTGACAATGAGCGCTGACAATGAGAGCTGACAATGAGTGCTGACAATGAGCGCTGACAATGAGTGCTGACAATGAGAGCTGACAATGAGTGCTGACAATGAGTGCTGACAATGAGCGCTGACAATGAGAGCTGGCAAGGAGAGCTGACAACGAGCGCTGACAATGAGTGCTGACAATGAGTGCTGACAATGAGCGCTGACAATGAGCGCTGACAATGAGCGCTGACAATGAGTGCTGACAATGAGCGCTGACAATGAGCGCTGACAATGAGTGCTGACAATGAGAGCTGACAATGAGTGCTGACAATGAGCGCTGACAATGAGTGCTGACAATGAGAGCTGACAATGAGTGCTGACAATGAGTGCTGACAATGAGCGCTGACAATGAGCGCTGACAATGAGAGCTGACAATGAGAGCTGACAATGAGCGCTGACAATGAGTGCTGACAATGAGAGCTGACAATGAGCGCTGACAATGAGAGCTGACAATGAGAGCTGACAATGAGCGCCGACAATGAGTGCTGACAATGAGTGCTGACAATGAGAGCTGACAATGAGCGCTGACAATGAGAGCTGACAATGAGCGCTGGCAATGAGCGCTGACAATGAGAGCTGACAATGAGAGCTGACAATGAGCGCTGACAATGAGTGCTGACAATGAGCGCTGACAATGAGCGCTGACAAGGAGAGCTGGCAAGGAGAGCTGACAATGAGAGCTGACAATGAGCGCTGACAATGAGAGCTGACAATGAGAGCTGACAATGAGCGCTGACAATGAGTGCTGACAATGAGTGCTGACAATGAGCGCTGACAATGAGTGCTGACAATGAGCGCTGACAATGAGTGCTGACAATGAGCGCTGACAATGAGCCCTGACAATGAGTGCTGACAATGAGTGCTGACAATGAGTGCTGACAATGAGCGCTGACAATGAGCGCTGACAATGAGAGCTGACAATGAGAGCTGACAATGAGCGCTGACAATGAGAGCTGACAATGAGCGCTGACAATGAGTGCTGACAATGAGTGCTGACAATGAGTGCTGACGATGAGCGCTGACGATGAGCGCTGACAATGAGCGCTGACAATGAGCGCTGACAATGAGCGCTGACAATGAGCGCTGACAATGAGTGCTGACAATGAGCGCTGACAATGAGCCCTGACAATGAGCGCTGACAATGAGTGCTGACAATGAGCGCTGACAATGAGCGCTGACAATGAGCGCTGACAATGAGCGCTGAGAATGAGAGCTGGCGATGAGAGCTGACAAAGCTCAAGCTCTCCCTCCACTTGAACCTGTCCACGCAGGGCATTGTTGTTGGCGCCCACGTCTGAACACGTTTGGTGCCCAACGATACGACATGCTAGCCTCTGCACCATGCGCCTTTGCAGTGTGCCCCTCTCAATCCGATAAGATGATAAGCCCTATCCTTGCATAAGCCCCTGAATAAGCACCCGCAATAGGGGTCATTTTGCCTTTATCTAAGTTTAGCTCTCTTTAAACGAATGGGTGTCAGGAGGGGTTAGCAAAAGTTTATCGGGCGATATAACGACAAACCAACCGACCAACGAACAAACGCGCAAATCATTGTGTCAATGTAGTCCCATTGTCGCAGAAAGTTAAAAGAAATACAATGATTAAAGCAAAATACTAATTTTTGAAATAGTCAATTTCAAAACAGCACATCAACCATGCCTGCATAGCGAGTGAGCGAGAGAGAGAGAGAGAGAGAGAGAGAGAGAGAGAGAGAGAGAGAGAGAGAGAGAGCGAGAGCGAGAGCGAGAGCGAGAGAGAGAGAGAGAGAGAGAGAGAGAGAGAGAGAGAGAGAGAGAGAGAGAGATTGATTGATTGATTGATTGAACTTTATTTTTCAAGGGAAATACATGAATTAGGCATAACTGCCTATCTTACATCCAGCCCTTGTTAAAACAAGAAAACAAACAAACAAATCCAATCCCATTCCCCAACCCTACCCACCCACCCACCCACCCTCTATCCCACACATTATTCACACAATAACACAGGTTACACTCAATTCATGAAAATACCACGTTGAAAATAGCCACAAAAGGAATTTAGAATAAGATGAAAGTATCTAGGATGACTGCATAAGAAAAGTATGTAGTTTCAGTTTAAATTTCTCTAAAGATTTCACAATTTTTAGAGAATTGGATAGTGTGTTCCACATAGTAGCCCCTGAATAAGATAGGCTATGTTTAAACAAATCAATCCTAGGTTGTGGTATTATAAAGTTATGTACACGGATATTTGAATGTTGGAATAAGTTTATCAAATAATCAGGCACATCATAATCATTAATTTTTTTCATTAAGACACATTTATTGAATTGTAAATGCTTATGAAAAGGCAATATGTTGAGTTCCTTCATTTTGTCATTTGTAGATAGTGAACTATCCGTTATCATAAGCTTAGAAGCTCTTCGATACAATGACTTCAGCCTTTTCAAATTAGCGTCACTACACCCATCCCAAATTGTTGACGCATAATTAATGTGAGATAAAATATGAGCATGGAAGAAGATTTTGCAAGTTTGAACGTCAACAATATGTCTTAATTTGGAGAGAAGAAATAGATTAATTGATAGTTTTTTACAAATATAATCAATGTGTGATTGCCATCCTAAATGATCATCAATTATTACACCAAGAACTTTGTGCTCAACTATTTTTTCAATTCTCAAAGAATCAAGAACAATAGGAAGAGATAAAGGATATATTTGATGTTTTTGTCTCGTAGTTATCACCATATATTTCGTTTTGGAAGGATTAATGACCATATGATTTGAAGAGCACCAGGAACGTATTTCATCCAGGCTCCTTTGAAGTTTTCCTGCCACACATTCAGTCCTGACACCTGAGGTTGAAAGTGTTACATCATCAGCAAACATATCACATGTAACCTCTTTATCAGAGATATGTAAGGGTAAGTCATTGATGAATAGGCAGAACAAAAGAGGACCTAAGACAGAACCTTGTGGCACACCCACTTGTAAATGGCCACAAAACGAAGCATGTCCATTGAAATAGACATACTGCTGTCTGTCTTTCAAGAATGATTGAAAGAATTTCACCGTGTTACAACCATTTAGATATTGTGATAATTTTTTAATTAAAATGTCATGGTGAACCATGTCAAACGCTTTCTTTAGATCAAGAAAGATGGAACCAATCAACTGTGACCTATTAATGGCATATAGCCAAGAATCAATCAATCGAGTTAATGCTGTGTGGCAAGAATGTTTTGGCCGGAAACCCGATTGAAGAGAATAAAGTAGATCATGTTGATCCAGATATGCCATCAAATGCTTGTGAATATGCTTTTCAAGTGGCTTTGATAGTATAGAAAGTATTGAAATGGGTCTAAAATCATCAATATTCAAAGGGGTTTTTGTTTTTGGTAAAGGAATAACTTTCGCAATTTTCCATTCATCGGGGAACGTGTGATTGATAATACACAAGTTATATATATGAGTGAGAGATTCAATAATGTATGGAATAGAAATTTTCAAAATGAAGGTGTTAATACCATCATGTCCAACTGATTTCTTATTCATCTTCTCAAGAAATATGCCAACTTCATGAATGCCAAGAAGTGGTATCTCAAATTCTTTAGACTTGGACAATCTTCCTTGGCAAAAATCACTCAAAATCAATTCTCCGGAAAGGTTACTTAGCACATTGACAGTCTGTAATACTTTTTGGGCCACAGAAAGAAAGTGAGCATTGCATTCATCAACATTAACTGTCAAAGATGCTACAGCAGATTTGACTTTGTTTCGATTAGTAAAGGTATTGATGGCTTTCCACACCGAAGCCGTGTCTTTATTATCTTCTATAATCTTTTGAAAATATTCTTTTTTAGCTTTTCTTACCAGACTCTTAACAAAATTACGTTGTTTTTTGTAAGCTGGGAAATCTCCATTTTTTCTCAATCGATCTCTCACAGTCATTGCTAACATTACATCCTTTGTCATCCATGGTGGAAGCGTTGGATGACGTACACGTTTCTTTTTCATAGGAGCATGTTCATCAATAACTGATAGGAAAAGACTATACCAAAGTTTCAGTGCATTGTTAGGGTTCGCAACATTAACTACACTACAAAATGGAGTATTCTGTAAAGCTAAGCAGAATGAGTCTATATTAAATTTCTTGAAACATCTATAATGTATGTAGGTGTGGTGATCTTTCCTGCACTTAGGAGTTCTGGAATGTAGAGAGCATACTATTGGATAGTGATCACTAATACCTACATTAGGTGACCATACATCTTTAACAATACAACTGTTTGTGGTATATAGATGATCTATCAAAGTTGATGTCGCCTGTGTGACTCTTGTTGCAGTTTGAACTAATTGTGTGAGACCAAAGAGAGCAATGGTAGAATCCCATGCACAGTTCTTTTTGAAATAATCAATATTGAAATCACCCAACAGAATCACATTCTTTTTGAAGGCACACACTTTGTCCATCATTTTTACAAAATCATCATACCAACAGTAGGTAGATGCAGGATTTCTGTAGAGAAATCCCAACATAACAGATGAGTGCACATTACTTTTCACTTCAAGCCATAAACATTCAACATTGAACTTTTCTAAATCTGATCTACGAACTACACATTGTTTCATATCGCAACGAATATATGCTGCCATCCCGGTTTGCCCTGACTGTTCTGCATCTCGTCTCTCAATATAGAAACCTGGAATATCAATCGTATCGTTGCTTATACTGAGATTAAGACGTGTTTCGCATAATCCAAAAATGTGCAACTTTTCTTTCTGAATAAATAAGTTGATGTCCACCACCTTATTATAAAGATGATAGACATTAATGTGTCCAACGCGCAGGTTGTACTTTGTCATTGAATGGAGCACCAAAACACATACCCACTCACACACACACACACACTTGCATACAAATGTTAATTCGTTTTTCTAAGTGTAGTAAAGGGCAAGAGAAACCATAAAGGAAGATGTCAGTTCTGACATTTCTAGTGATGTGGGTATTGCCACGGCATATAGGGAGGGAAGAAGGGGACACATGGATGCAAACGCTGGTATGGAGGCATAGGCATCATATGAGGAAGAACATGAGGCCACTTGAAGGGATGAAACATCAGACTGTCAGGATGTGGATAGCGCGATGGATGAGATTCATGTGACCTCAGATTCTCCCTACCACGTTCAGGAGGTCTCCCATATGACTCAACAGGCTCAGAGCCAGCAGCAGCTCTTTCTTCCCCAAATCCAAAAGGCAAGGGAGAGGAGACTGGTTTCAGCTCGGGCTCAGGGTCCCTCACCACTCGTGGTTTCCTTTCAGTACGTCCTTCAGTATTTTGAGTAGGCTGCAATCTGATGTCGGCAGTGGTCTGCAACACATTTGGTTTCCGAGGTAGAGGGGGGAAATCATCATCATATTTGTTTTCAAATTCAATCCGCTGCTGCACAGGATAATTTTCTCGTAGAGCAGACCCACTACACCTGGACAACGAGAGATTTGAGAAAAGAAATGTCTTGATTTGCCGAAGCAAAACTCCTGTGCCTTTCTCGTTGAGGCAAGCATCATTTGAAAGAAGATGCGTGTTGATGTAACCATTTGCGGACTGAAGCTTTTCCTCAGAAAGAAAGCTTATTCTGTTTCTTTTACAGAGAGCTCGAAGGTGTTTGTTGAGCACACCGGTGGGTTTCACTGCGTGTTGTTTTCTGGGAATAATGGCGGTAATCGCCACTTCAGCCCTAGGAAACGCTCTCCTGAGTTCAGGAACAAGCTTGTCAAAACCACACATAGATGAGATGGAGGAGTCATTTGTTCCTGCATGAACAATCACTTTGCTCATATCATTTCGTGGTGAACACAAAGACAAGGCATTCACAACATCAGCTACATCACCACCAAACAGTGTACGCACATGCGTTTTTCCTGAGCGATCAAGACGTCTGCGGTTGATGTGTTTGAGGTCTGAATTCCCTATTATGACATTTTTCACTTCTCCAGGCTGAGGTAGTCGTATGTTGAACTTTTTTGGTGATTGTTTCTTCTTTTCAGCCTCAGCAACAACACGCTTGCCTTTCCTTTCACAATGTGACGATGGTAGTGTGGAAGTTGAACAGTTCTGAGAGAGATCATTTCTGCTGCAGGACTCTTTCAATTGAGCACTTGATGATGCAGGCACATGTAAATTAGTTGTTTGATGATTTGCAGTGGTATGATCCAGAGAAGAAACTGCAAATGTATTCCTAGAGTGGTTGTCAACTGAAACAGCCAAATCCCCTTTGCATTTATTTTCTTCCTTCATTTTATCCCTTTGCCTCTTTTCCATTTTTTCTAATTTTGATGTTAAGGTGTCAACCAATCGGGAAAGCTTTTCATTTTCAGCCTTGAGCATTTCTATATCACTCTGGATGATCTGATGATTTATTTTCTCCTTGTTGACAATCTGTGCTTTTTGATCATTCAACAGTCCGAGCACACAGTTGTAACATAAGTGGTGTTGTAGCAGTTCATGGCATCCATGACATGAGATCTTACCGATTGTCGATTTTGAAGGAGATGACGCATTCATATTTGCGTCAGGTACGTCAGAGATTTCTGATTTACATTCCTCAGAAGTACAGTCAGTTTTGGTTTTTATTGTGGAACACTGAGGGGATGGAGATCTAGGAGACATTCGAGCTGAGGAGCACTGAGGGGATGAGTCTCTGGGTGCCACTTGCTCCAAGTAGGGCTGAGGGGAGGGGGCCTTGGATGTGGAACACTGAGGGGATGGAGATCTCAGTGACATTCGAGCTGAGGAGATCTCCTCAGATCTCGCTGACAATCGATCTGAGGAGCACTGAGGGGATGAGTCTCTGGGTGCCACTTGCTCTGAGTAGGGCTGAGGGGAGGGGGCCTTGGATGTCATGTGCTTGTTAAAATCGGGATCATCCAGGCCCGCTTTGCACATTATGTCCAACAAGTCTTCCCAGAAAAAATTCAGATGGGGTCCATTCGCAAGGGCACGCAGTGTTGTTCGATATAGAGAGAGAGTGTACAAATTACTCTTTTTGAAGACCGTTTGTACCTCTCTACCATCCCTGTCCATGTCATGAGAGGAGATATTGTTTTGTAGTACAGCCACTGCTGCATTTTCGAATGCAACAAATGCAGCAGTACTAAACTCGAGTACAATGTTATTGGATTTCTCTTTGACGACGATGTGCCGTCTTTTTGCTGCTGAACAGATTTTTTTTACAGTTCGTTCTTTATTCAGAACAAACTGGCTGAATCTTGACCTCGTGAGTACAGTTCGATTAGAAGATGAAACAGAGACAAGGTCTATATCAAGCGGTGGGAGTGACCGACAACGTAGAGCACTCATTATTGTCACGAGTTCACGAACGGACGTCAAGCCAAAAATGTCTCGAGCAACGTTCAACCGTCACTACGGCGCTAATCACAAGTCAAGAGAAAAAGAAAAAGAAAAAACAAAACAAAAACAAAGTAAAAGACCTATCTTCACATTTCAGTGCTACATTTTGAATCCAATGACGTACCTAGACACGTAATTCCCAGGAAATAAAAAGAATTCTCCACAGAGCAAGACAAATTTCTTCCTATCACCACCGATGACGTCAGAGAGAGAGAGCGAGAGAGAGAGAGAGAGAGAGAGAGAGAGAGAGAGAGAGAGAGAGGGAGGGAGGGAGAGACAAACACACACACACACACACACACAGAAACGCACGCACACACACACAGAAACGCACGCACACACACACAGAAACGCACGCACACACAGACAGAAACGCACACACACAGACAGACACGGACACACACAAAGATAGAAACGCGCACACACACAGACAGAAACGCACACACACACGGACAGAAACGCACTGTTACGCAGCATCTTCCACTCAAACTACAACCTCAAATCATTGGCATTTGCCAACTACGTGGACCATTACACTGGCCTATCAAACTCACACAGGCTATAAAAACCTTTCTCGCGTCGACCCTTACTCTTGCGACGCACTCTCTCAACAGCCTGAGTAGAATATCAACGCTGCATAAACAAACACATCTGCCAACTTTCACCCAACAAGCATATCATAGAGAACGTGGGTCAATCCCAACACCGCTCCACTGGAGATAAATCTCACAGTATTAAAGAAGCTAACTCCAGACAACTCCATGACAACAAAAACACCATCTACACGAGTCACTAGACTGCCAAGCAAACCAGATGACTAATCTATCAAACTCGCTGCTATTCCCCAACCAGTGTTTACAACAATACCGTTAAGAACGATGTGTCTAAACTATGATCAGGAATGCTGTGCGTTTACTGAGCAGTGCGAGCGTCTATTCAATGACCACAGCTCATAATAAAAACACTAGCAGTCTCTCGCAAACCACTTGCAAACGACAACACACTCATTCTCACCCTCCTCCATCCATCTCTCAGAGTTCAAACTTTTTCCTCTTTCTCCAGTTGTACCATCTCCTCTCTCGCTGTCTCGCCTCTCCTCGATTCTTGGCAGCACAGGTGATCGCTTTCAACACTTCCTCTCTCAAATCACTCAGGAAAGAAAACACACTCATTCGTTTCTCTCTGAATCTCTTCCTTGCTCTCAGCCTGAGCTGACTGCCTCGCTCCCTCTCCAAGGGAGACAACTCTACAGTCTCCAGTCTATACACACGATTGGTCCGGCGGAATCAGCAGGCGGATGAGACGGCGCACCGCCGGATTTTTTGTTGCGCTCGATTGCTTCAGGCCACGTGACCGGCGAACCGCCGGGTCCGCCGTCAGGCCAAGATGGCGACGACCATTCTAGTAAACTAGAGATTTCGCCTACCGGCAAAAGTATCTCTAGCACTGTTGACATCACGTGATGGAAGGTTTTCGGCCAATGTATGCAAACGGAGGTCACACGGGAGGCTTGTGGGCTTGCCGATGTGCTTCCTAACATACGCAGTTAAAGTAGTTCTAAGACTATTTCGCACAAAACTCTTAACTTACTCTTGTTGAGACAACAAACAAGCGTTTATTCGATACAATAAAATGTTTGTGTTGAAATGGGAACAAGTTTTGCCATCTGAATGATTTCTGTAAAAAGTGGAGAGAAAAATAGTATCAGAACGAACTATTTTTGGCGCAAGGCTGTAATGCGAAGGGTCAAGCCTATTACGCATTCATTGCGAACTGTGCCAGTCAATACTACTGACTCGGGTTTACAGAATGGGCGACGACCAGACTAGGGTTTATGTTTTGTGACGCTTCGACACTGAAAATATTCGATAATTCGTTCTCCGCTGACTCATGTGTGCCTTAATTTGTCACCTTGCTGCAATCTCCGCTGGACAATTGAAGTAGATTACGATTTTTTTTCTTTATAGTGTGCACGATGTGTGGTTGACGGTGAGAAATCCTGCATTAAGTAAGAATTGAAAATTATCTCGCAAAGGGACGTAACTCTACATTCTGACCTCCCTTTGCATAAAGAAAATGGCTCGAGTGCGTGGTCTTTATTAGTGTATATAGGGTATTTGACTGCACTAGGCTCAGAAGTCACTTATCAGGGCATAGGTAGTGGTAATGAAAATGTGCAATTTACACAATAACCTCAAACCTTACCATAAACCAAGAAGACAGCACATTTCTTCATCATCGCTACCGCTGTCTAGTAACTCTTCTAAACACCATGTTGATCAGCCAAAAGCGCTCGATTGGCACGAAAGCTGTCGATTCACCGGTCATGTGATGGTGGACCGCCGGTCACGTGGCAGTGAACCGCCACAGGCGGATTCTGGCAGTTCAATCGATTGCACCCACTGTTCTAGCAATGACACTGCCAGACTACTATCAATGTGGCAAGCCACTACGGTTAGGCTGCCCTCTGAACACTGGTCAGCACACACTGACCTCGTGCAGCCTGAGGCTACCCTAGCCTCAGTCCTGACCTGCAAACGTACATCTCCCTCTTCCCTCTGTATCTCTCCTTCTCTCAGCTTTTCCACACTTGCCTCCACACAAGTCTCATGCTCAACCTCCATCTCTTCCTCGACCTTTACCTTTACCTCCACACACACACCTTCCTCCTCCACTTTCCCTAGTGGACACAACTCACACCTTTCCAACACAGGTGCATCTCGGGGCTGGCCTTCAAGTGCAAACACCCCTCTCAGGAAACATCCTGGAAATTCATCACTCTCTCTCTCTCTGTCGTCAAGCCGACCACCACACACCACGGGCAACAACAACGAGTTTCCCAACTCCATATCAGTCTCTACACAAGACTCCGACTTGACCTCCATCCTGCAGTCTTCTCTCACACACTCAACACAAGCATCCCCATCAGCAGGGACTGATAAACGCAGACGCAGCATCTCACTTGCCTTGTCTTCTCTCTCTACCTTTACCTCTATTTCCATCTCTACTCCTTTTCTCACACACACATCTCCCTTCACTGTCTCCAGTGGGAACGATTCACACCTCTCTGACACAGGTGCAACCCGGGGCTGGCCTTCAAGCTCAAACACTCTTCCTCGCAGGAAACCTCCTGGAGACTCATCACTCTCTCTCTCCTCCTCTGCCTGCTCGCACAGAGCACATGAACCAAGGTTACGCTTCCGCTCTTCCACCAGAACCAACCTCTCTCCCTCCTGCTCTGAACCCAAGGCAGGCGGCCCCAACTCGCCACCACCTCTCTCCAGGTCACCAGGCTGATCGCCACCTACTCTCTCTCGATCGCTAGACCCACCATTATCCAACATGGGTGACAAAAACGTGTCTCCCAACTCTACATCTGGACTTGTCATTCTCTTGCGAGTAGACCGTGTCACTATTCCACAGGAGAAAATTCCATTATTCTCTTTTCCGTCTTCTCTCCACTCAATCTGAATGGATCCTAGCATCACGGGGTCTTTCATCTCCCCCAAAGCAAGTTCAGCCTCTTCTGAACTGAGCACCACCGTCCGACCTGCCAGATCATTTCCCAACACCACATCCACACCTGGGATACACAGTTCTTCGGACACACCAACCACTGCGAGACCACTATAATCTTTGATCTCCAGTCTCACCTCATGCAGTGGACTAGAATGTTCAACACCAACAGCATCAACCCACAAAACCTTTCTCCCTGTGTTCGATTCTCCCCAGTCTGCAAGAACTCCAGACCGCACCAACGTGATGCCCGCACCCGTATCACGAGATACAGTGACGGGTACCTCTTCCTCTCCTACCCACAACCTTCCTTGGGACACATAGGGAGCAGAGTACTCCACCACACTTTTCTCCGCCCTCCGACCCTGTGGTTTCACACCTCCAAACTCTCTTCCTCCATACTCCACTCCACCCTTGCTCTCACACATCGATCTACTCCCCTCAGGCACTACCTCAAGTTTTCTCACAAAGGCCACACGAGGTCGGGTATCAGGATTCATTCTCACTCTACAATCGCGAGCCATGTGTCCCATCTTTCCACACCTGTAACATTTGACACCCCCAGGTTGCACTCCTTCGCTCCTCCTTCCTTCCTCCATTTCCCCTGCCTGCATCAGCTGCCTTATCACTCTTCCCTACTTTAGGATTTCTCCCCTCATCTCTGCTTTTCCGAGGCCCACTGTTCATATGGAGCAGATGATAATCATCTGCCATCGAAGCTGCCTGATCAACCTCTTCTACTTTCCTCTCTCCCAAGTAGACTCGCACCTCTTCCGTCACAGAGTTCTTAAACTGTTCCATAACAACCACTTGCTTCAAACTGTCTAGATTTTCAGACGCATCGACAGCTGCACACCACCGGTCAAACGTACTGTGTAGTCGATAAGCAAAATCCCTATGTGTCTCTCTCTCTCCTTTCTTGCACTCTCTGAACCTTTGAAGATAGGCTTCAGGAGTGAGAGCATACTTCTTCAGAATATCTCCTTTCAAGGTATCATAATTACACTCGTGTCTGGGCAATGTGTGATAAACTTCCTGAGCCTTCCCAACCAAAACACTACCCACAATGACAAACCAATGGGCCTTCTGCCACCTCAAACTTTCCGCCTGCTTCTCAAAAGTGGCAAAGAATCCCTCCACATTCCCCTCAGAGAACACCGGAATTCCCGTGTACCTTCTCAGGTCAATCTCCCCCTCTTGCTCTCGCCTGATCCTGCCTTCCTCTTTCTTTGCTATCTTCTCTCTCTCCAATCTCTCCGCGGCTTCCCCAGCTCTCTCAGTAGCTTATATTCTCTTCATTTCTAACTCTCTGTCTTTCTCCCTCTGCTCAGCCTCCAATCGTCGTAATTCTAGCTCATGTTGCCTCTTCTTTTCCTTCTCCTCTCTCTCCATCTCTCTCTCTCTCCCTATCCTCCATCTCTCTCTTTCTCCCCTCTCTTTCACACTCCAACCGTCTTTCCTCCAAATCTAACTCTTGCAGTCTCACCGATTCCCCTACATCAATTCGTACCTTCTCGTTGTTAGTTACTGGCGTTTCTGTCTCCTTATCACTCTCTTGCCGAGGCTCCCTAACAAACACAATCAAGGCCTCTTGCAGATCCACCTTAGATGCATCTTCACTTACTTCCAATCTGAAATTCTCAACCAGATTTTCTAAATCGGCCTTAGTTAGTGACAAGATGTTGGCAATAGTAGGTAACTCTGCTCCGTCAGCCATAATGAAAGATTATCAATTTTTCAATCAGCAACAAATGTGGGAAAACTTCACAAGCAATATTTTGAAATGGCAAGGTGAATATTCCAATAAAACATCTATTGGCAGTTCAAAGAAACAATAGCACTACTGGGAGAAACAAAGCTACTCAAGGACTAATAAGTCAGTATACAACACAACCATGTGATACAGGACCTCACTTTTTCTGTTAGTTATCTGTCTAAAAAAATAGATCTTCGGATGAGCCGCCAACTGTTACGAGACCCTGTCCTCTTATTTAATTTGGCTCCTTTTGTTGTCTAGAGGGTTAGGATATGGGTACCGTAACAATAATAAATCTCCACTGTTACTAGTATGTATGAACTGAAAACAACAGAGACACATGGGAAAAACGTTTCTTAATTCAACTGATTTTTACTAACTTATACTTGTGATACAGATAGTCTAAATAATTGCTTCTATTTTTAGCCAGCCAGCCTTTAACGAAAATATTCCACCTATCTTTCTCCGACATGGGAGAGCCCGCGACGACCAAAGGGGTCCTGACCGTTGACGTCCGTTGTCCAACGGTCGATCTGAAGATGGTACGAGGGGTGGGCCTTGTTGGAAAGGGATCCGGACCGTTGAGGTTGACGGTTGTTGTTCAGCAGTTCAGACATGCTTCGAATATGTCTGGGCACGCTTCCAACACAGAGAAGCGAAGAATGCAGCGAGACCCGAACGTGTGGAGGCACTGAGCACAGTGGAGAGCACATCTCCAACATCATGGCAGCCGAGGGCACAGGCTTCAAACACGAGGACTGTCATGGTAGTGCGATCGAGTAGGATGTCCGCCCGTCATGAAAACAGGAGACGCAGCTCTCGGATGGCAAGCGGATCGTCCGCTCCCTCGAGGACCAAAGTCCATCCTCTCTCTCTCTCCCAGCAAGAATACACCGTCCGTTCTCTCTCAAGGAAGTATCAAGTCTCTCCTGATGACGTTGTTTTTCACTCCAAATGACGCCGTCAATCTGTATGACGTAGTCAGTCCACAAGCGACAAGAAACAGGAAAATAATCAATCAATGTTCTGGTGTCAATTCATTCTCATCACATAAGGCATGGCTGATTCTGTAATAGCTATTGTTATTTGAGGCAATGGCTGGCTTCTACATATTTTTCTACTAGGGCAAAAAGGACGAACCGTCACACGCACACACACACAGACATACACACACACATACACACAGACATACACGCACACACACACACACACACACAGACATACACACACAGACATACATGCACACACACACACAGACATACACGCACACACTCACACAGACATACACTCACACACACTCAGACATACAGGCACACACACACACAGACATTCACGCACGCAAACATACACGCACACACACACAGACATACACACACAGACATACACACACACACAGACAGACACGCACACAGACAGACAGACAGACACACACACACACACACACAGACACTCAGACAGACAGACAGACCAGACAGACAGACAGACAGACAGACAGACAGACACACACACACACACACACACACACACACATACACACACATATACACAGACATACACACAGACAGACAGACAGAGAGACACACAGACAGCAGGCAGGCAAAAAGACAGGCAGGCAGCAACAAAAATACGGAGTATGACAGAGAGAGACAGAAAGTGACTAAAGCAAGGTAACAGGATGAGCACTAAAGTCAGTATTTCCTCCGTTGCTGTACAGATGCGTGCAAACCAGTTTGACCACGAAGTCAACCAGGTCAACCGCTTTCACATCACCTACGACGCCACTCTGCAAAGAAAGGTCTTCTTCGAGGAGGAGTACCAGGTCATTCCAGGGATACAGTAAGTTCTCTCTCTCTCTCCGTGTCCCCCCCCCCCTCTCTCTCTCTCTCTCTCTCTCTCTCTCTCTCTCTCTCTCTCTCTCTCTCTCTCTCTCTCTCTCCCTCTCCATTTTGCTACAACTGTCATAGGCTAGAGGGTGGTTTATCCCAAACTGTGGAGTTCGACCTATTTACATATACATGAGATGACGTTTTCAGCCGCCAAATCTTGTGATTGGATAATACCCGCAGAGATGACTTTTCCCCGCCTACTCTTGTTATCTAAACTGTGATTAGTCGGCTGTAACGGTCGGCTTTTGATAAAATCTCGAACCCAAAGATTGCTGTATTTGTTGTGTGATTTTACAAACATTTTAAGAGGACAATTATCACAGATAAGAAAGCAAGATTTGGCGGGTGAAAACGTCGTGTCATTCAAATGCAAGTAGGTCACGGTCCACGTTTCAGGATAAATCACCGTCCAGCCTGTGACACTACGAATCATTAAGCATCATGTAGATATCTAAATGATCAATGATCATTTAAATGAAAATCCAATTCATATCAGTCACTTGTTTTTGCCCTATCGTCCCTTTAAGGTTTTCAGAGTTCTCTCTACAAGGTCCTCCTCATTCATTCTGCAGGTTCCACGAGTACCTGATCCTCAACAAGGAAAACGTGATGTATGACTTCAACATGAAGACCAGGGAGTGCACCAAGTCCGTGCCTCAACCCTGGCGCCCCTTCGCCATTCCCAACAACGCCACCTTCGAAAACGAGTTCAACATCGGAGGACCCCAGGAGCAGATAACTGCAACCGAGTGGTCTGACCGTATCCCTTTTAGGCAGCGTGAGTTATCTTATATTAACTGTTGAGATGTCTCAGCTGTTCGTTTTTCGCTCGTGTTGGAAATCTGGAGTTAAGGACGATTGCGTAGCTGGGTTTTGGGGATTAATTTGTCGTAACTTTTGACACCAAAAGCATTAGTAGCATTTTTTAAATTTTACGATCGCATGCTACCGCCTTCAAAACTGTTTGGATGACAGCTGCAAAGACCGGTTTCCAATGCTGAGCGAACGATTTAGGCATGTACAGTTATCTTTTCAGTTTTTTGGCTGCATCACACTTTATTCGCTCCATATTTTCGCACAAATATTTGAAATCATTTTGATAAACCCTTTCTTTGGCATGTCTTTCCATTCTTTGGGACGCGTGTAAGTGATATTAATGCTATATGTGCTGTACACATACGCGCGCGCGCGCACACAGTCACACACACACACACACACACAGACACACACATAAACACACACACACACAAACACAAACACACACTCACACACAGTCACACACAGTCACACACACACACGCACGCACGCGCGCACGCACCCTCGCACACACACACACACAAACACACACACACAAACACACACACAAACACACTCGTACACACATACACACTCGCACACGCACGCACACACACACACACACACACACACACACACACACACACAGGAGCGCGCACGCTCATACTGCAAGCATTCCGTTTCTGTCGTGGTCGGTCAGGATTGATGCCATGCCTCTATGATCAACAGAAAACTGTAAAGTAGTTGACACCCGCACCGTAATGAAAAGTGTTGCAAGAAATAAATACCGCCTCCTTTGTGCAGACTTGCTCTCACAGAGAGATAGACATGCGCAGTAAGACGGTGAAAGATAGACCCAGGCGGAAATGCGACAGATTTCAAGTCGAGGACCACCGAACGAGGGACTATCAAACGTGTACACTCTCTGTAAGCCTTGTTGCATGGAACTTCCACAGGGGAAAGTGCACTTTTGTTCTTTGTCAGGCGAGTACTGGGTGGGCGTGTTCAGCATGAAGTACTGCTTCCCGATCAAGGAGGTGATCATCCAGAACGCGAACCTCTCCTCCACCATCACCACCAATTTCTACGACATTGTAGAGGTCTGTTCCCAATCATCGTGGTAATCTTTTCACTCCCCCCTCCTCAACCCCAGCCTCCTATCCTCTCTTTTTTTAAGAAATATAATTAGGCCTCCCATATCACCTTTTGAGAATCAGAAATCATGTCTGTGTCGATCTAAATATTGTGTCACTCACACGTGTGTCTGTATGTGTGTGTGCGTGTGTGTGTGTGTGTTTGTGTTTCTGTATATGAGTGTGCATGTGTGTGTGTGTTTGTGTATATGAGTGTATGAGTGTGTGCGTGTGTATGTATATATGTGCGTTTTGTATTTATACACATACACACACATACACGCACGCAAACACGCACATACATATTGTTATGAGTCGAGATATTTTAATTTTAAGTCAGTTCATTGTCCACTTTAAGAGCCAGCCAGGCCTCAAAGCTCTCTCTTAGAGAAACCAGCCAGGCCTTGGAATGTGGTGCGGAACGTGAGAATTGAACATAACAAAGAGACGCTAACATTCTGTGCCGATAATAGAAATGGTCAGTGGAGAGAACAAAAACACTAATGTTGTACTGCACAGATGGTGCCAAGAGTGTGATCAGTGGACGGCACCCAAAACTATAAAGCCTCCACCGTCTTTCTTTCTCTCTCTCTTACCCCCTACCTCTGGGGCGTGCAGTGCACTTGCTGTGACTGCGCCCAAGGTCAAACAGGAGATGGAAAGGGGGAACGCCAGAAACCCCCCTTACCCATAGCCCTGCTGCCTCCCAAGACTCCTCGGACGCTATCCATCAATAGTCCAGTCTATCCACTCAGATGGGCGTGATTCGACACCTCCACCAGAAGACCAGAGTTATCAGGCTGCCACGCTTGGCCTGACCCCACAGACAGCGTCATGCCTGACCCCACAGACAGCGTCATGCCTGACCCCACAGACAGCGTCATGCCTGACCCACGAACAGCAGAGTCACGCCTGACCTACTAACAGCCTCAACGCGGAGGGGAGACGTTCAACGTTACCCTCCCTTCCCAAGCACCAGAATTCAAGATTCCCGGGCAGGCCCATCTCACCTGGCCCTACATGTTCATCCATCTACAACCCTGTTGAAAAGGCTCTACGCTCATCAGTGATCAGCTGAATTAAACGCTCACAGATAAGTGTAACCATTGAAAGGCTGGCTGGCTAAACATGGTATAACTTAATGCTTTGAATTAGTTATATTAAGAATTATCATTACTTCCATATTATTAAAGTTATTTAAAAGTCAAATTCCACCTACTTATCTTCTCTGTGTAGTCTCGTTCACCCTTCGATTGCATGGAAAGAAAGTGGATGTTACAAGACGGCAAAATAAACCCCTAGACAATCTCTCTTAAATGAGAGATCAAGAGCCCTGTCTCGTAACAATATACACACTCACTCACACACACACACACACACACACACACACACACACACACACATATACACACTCACTCAAACACGCGCGCGCGCGCGCGTACACACACACACGCACACACACACACACACACACACACACACACTCACACACACGCACAGAGGCACCTGAAATTTTAATATTGAGAAGATTAACGAAGACCATGCATCCATTCGTTGTGCAAGCAATGACAGGTGTACGAGGGCATCATGGTCTGCCTTAGGAAACAAACACGCGCCAATGTTCCACTCTCGCATCTGTGTCGTTTTGTCTCAGTCAGTTATCAAGATCCGAAAAGTAAAAGTGACATGGGAGCCGTAGCCCCGTGCCTGCATTGAAAGAGCAATGTTTAAGAGGGTAGGCTTACCTTAGATAGAGGTATTTGAATGCAATTAAGCAGTATTGTAGCTTAGCCATTACTGCTTCAGCCTATAGTATATTGATTTAGTTTCTTCCATGAAGTTTGAACTCATTTTGTACTGTTGTGAGAAACATAACAAAAATTAACTGAAGTTTGGGCAAGACTGTTCGACTAAGTTTTTGTGCACTGACTTTGATGTTTGACTTCAAGTTACAAGGTCGGTAGCTCCCAGCCAGGTATGGGAAGCCTTTTTCTCCCATTTTTTCATCATGGTGAAGTTTCTTCCGTCTATTTGCCCGCCCAGCTTCCGGGGTTGATTCTTTGGTTTGCTGCTTTGCTCTCTTGATACGCCGATAGTTATTCTCTTGAAAGCACTTGCTGGTAAATCTTCCATAGTTTAGCTGCATTTCATGGAGCATCTCCCTGAGAGCCCCAGCACCATCACTGTACGTGCACACAACGAGAGAACATGCAGTGTTCACGGTGGCAATCCCATGAATTTAAGGCAAAATTTCCAAATAAGGTTGGTGAGAGATTCATTTGCATGTTGTGTGTAACCTGTCAAGCTTTTGCGGAAGAGTTCGGTCTTGGCCAAATCCTTTAAAATGGGTTTGATCATGTCTGCCACAGCAACAGGGAAATGTCTGGTGTGATGATATTTATTCAGAGTACCTGCAGCCTCTGATTTCTTGTATGAGCACCATTTTATATCACAAAAAGGATTAAGAGGCTCTTCAACATTGGAGCGTTTGTGAAAGTAAACTGCCCGTACTGCCTCTCGCGTGTTCACCAAGTTCCCTGTATTGGCTCGTATGGTATTGACATAATACACTTGCAGTGTATCAATTGCTGCATCAGTCTTTCTTCCCCCCCCCCCCCCCAATAGGCTTTCCATCAGCCAAAAGTCTGCCTTTGAAACTCCTCTTCAAATTTCGGAGACGAGAGCCCATTCTTTTTTTTGTATGTGTCCCACACATTCAATTTTGTCAATAGGATCCTCATCCCCATTTTGTTTTGCCTCAAATACAGTTTTGAAGGTGTCTGTGTCCCCTATTTCCAATGAATCTAGTGTATCTTTTAACAAAGTAAATTGGAGGGCTGTGTTTTATCATTTGTTTTAGAATGTCAGTGGCTCAAATTGGCAGAATACAGCAGACCCCTGCCTAATATTTAGTATGCAAAACAAGCAGAGATAGAACAAAAGCTTAAACCAAGAATAGTTCGAAGAGATATTGAGCTTTAAAAATATTACCTTTGTATCAGTAACATTTAAAACACGATTTTCGACAACATTTTTGGTATGCTGCTCTGATCTTAGTAGTGCATCCTTGGGTTAGCTGCTTAACTCACTTCACCTTTCCTCACTGATTAGCTAAGAAGTATTCCTTAAAGCAATGACGGCACATAGTAGAGCGTTCCAGCTTGGGTCGTCGGCTTGGAAGAGATCTCATGCAATGGTATTAACGCTGTATAGGAGTTTGCGTCCATCTAACTGTTTCTTTCACTTTATTATCATTTTCAATAACTGCCGGCAAAAATGGAGATAAAGTGCAAAGCATTTAGTATGATGACTCACAACTTAAAAGGATTTTCCACCTTTACTATCATGACTGCGTGTGTGTTCCATTCCAGGGCGTGACCAATCCCAACGACTTTATCCCACCACCCGAGTGTGCCCAGGCCAAATGGGCTCCCACCAAGCTCAGATACCATTAATAGGTGCAGTGTGACGTCACGGAAAGGGAGACGAAGCCAAGTCAATACGCCCCCGCCGAGCTCAAATACTATTGATAGCTACCTTCCACTAATACAAAAGTTTGTTTTCAGTTGCATGGTCTTTGAAACTAAGTCATACTACTAGTATATAATGTCAGTCTATCCAGACTGTCTCTTTGCAAAAGTTCCTATATTTGAGTTAAAATGTGGACGTTTCATCTCGCATCAACAGAATAATGTTTGCAAAATATCAAAATAAAGATTCTTTATTTTCCATTGTTCGTTTGTTGGTTGTTAAAAATGTTAATATTTCGTTAACCGCTTTTGTTCACGCCGTCTTATAATCCAAGTAAGTAGTGGTGTAACCAGCTTCATGCCAAGTATGTAGTGGTGTGACCAGCTTCATACCAAGTAAGTAGTGGTGTAACCAGCTTCATACCAAGTAAGTAGTGGTGTGACCAGCTTCATACCAAGTAAGTAGTGGTATAATCAGCTTCATGCCAAGTAAGCAGTGGTGTAATCAGCTTCATACCAAGTAAGTAGTGGTGTGACCAGCTTCATGCCAAGTAAGTAGTGGTGTAATCAGCTTCATGCCAAGTAAGTAGTGGTGTGACAAGCTTCATGCCAAGTAAGTAGTGGTGTGACCAGCTTCATGCCAAGTAAGTAGTGGTGTGACCAGCTTCATACCAAGTAAGTAGTGGTATAATCAGCTTCATGCCAAGTAAGCAGTGGTGTAATCGGCTTCATACCAAGTAAGTAGTGGTGTGACCAGCTTCATGCCAAGTAAGTAGTGGTGTAATCAGCTTCATGCCAAGTAAGTAGTGGTGTGACCAGCTTCATGCCAAGTAAGTAGTGGTGTGACCAGCTTCATGCCAAGTAAGTAGTGGTGTGACCAGCTTCATGCCAAGTAAGTAGTGGTGTGACCAGCTTCATGCCAAGTAAGTAGTGGTGTAATCAGCTTCATGCCAAGTAAGTAGTGGTGTGACCAGCTTCATGCCAAGTAAGTAGTGGTGTGACCAGCTTCATGCCAAGTAAGTAGTGGTGTGACCAGCTTCATGCCAAGTAAGTAGTGGTGTGACCAGCTTCATACCAAGTAAGTAGTGGTGTAACCAGCTTCATACCAAGTAAGTAGTGGTGTGACCAGCTTCATACCAAGTAAGTAGTGGTGTGACCAGCTTCATACCAAGTAAGTAGTGGTGTGACCAGCTTCATGCCAAGTAAGTAGTGGTGTAACCAGCTTCATACCAAGTAAGTAGTGGTGTGACCAGCTTCATACCAAGTAAGTAGTGGTGTGACCAGCTTCATACCAAGTAAGTAGTGGTGTGACCAGCTTCATACCAAGTAAGTAGTGGTGTGACCAGCTTCATGCCAAGTAAGTAGTGGTGTGACCAGCTTCATACCAAGTAAGTAGTGGAGTGACCAGCTTCATTCCAAGTAAGTAGTGGTGTGACCAGCTTCATGCCAAGTAAGTAGTGGTGTGACCAGCTTCATACCAAGTAAGTAGTGGTGTGACCAGCTTCATACCAAGTAAGTAGTGGTGTGACCAGCTTCATACCAAGTAAGTAGTGGTGTAACCAGCTTCATACCAAGTAAGTAGTGGTGTGACCAGCTTCATACCAAGTAAGTAGTGGAGTGACCAGCTTCATACCAAGTAAGTAGTGGTGTAACCAGCTTCATGCCAAGTAAGTAGTGGTGTGACCAGCTTCATGCCAAGTAAGTAGTGGAGTGACCAGCTTCATACCAAGTAAGTAGTGGTGTGACCAGCTTCATACCAAGTAAGTAGTGGAGTGACCAGCTTCATACCAAGTAAGTAGTGGAGTGACCAGCTTCATACCAAGTAAGTAGTGGAGTGACCAGCTTCATGCCAAGTAAGTAGTGGTGTGACCAGCTTCATACCAAGTAAGTAGTGGTGTGACCAGCTTCATACCAAGTAAGTAGTGGAGTGACCAGCTTCATACCAAGTAAGTAGTGGAGTGACCAGCTTCATGCCAAGTAAGTAGTGGTGTGACCAGCTTCATACCAAGTAAGTAGTGGTGTGACCAGCTTCATACCAAGTAAGTAGTGGTGTGACCAGCTTCATACCAAGTAAGTAGTGGTGTAACCAGCTTCATACCAAGTAAGTAGTGGTGTGACCAGCTTCATACCAACTAAGTAGTGGTGTAACCAGCTTCATACCAAGTAAGTAGTGGTGTGACCAGCTTCATACCAACTAAGTAGTGGTGTGACCAGCTTCATACCAAGTAAGTAGTGGTGTGACCAGCTTCATGCCAAGTAAGTAGTGGTGTGACCAGCTTCATACCAAGTAAGTAGTGGAGTGACCAGCTTCATACCAAGTAAGTAGTGGAGTGACCAGCTTCATACCAAGTAAGTAGTGGAGTGACCAGCTTCATGCCAAGTAAGTAGTGGTGTGACCAGCTTCATACCAAGTAAGTAGTGGTGTGACCAGCTTCATACCAAGTAAGTAGTGGAGTGACCAGCTTCATACCAAGTAAGTAGTGGAGTGACCAGCTTCATGCCAAGTAAGTAGTGGTGTGACCAGCTTCATACCAAGTAAGTAGTGGTGTGACCAGCTTCATACCAAGTAAGTAGTGGTGTGACCAGCTTCATACCAAGTAAGTAGTGGTGTAACCAGCTTCATACCAAGTAAGTAGTGGTGTGACCAGCTTCATACCAACTAAGTAGTGGATTAACCAGCTTCATACCAAGTAAGTAGTGGTGTGATCAGCTTCATGCCAAGTAAGCAGTGGTGTGACCAGCTTCATACCAAGTAAGTAGTGGAGTGACCAGCTTCATACCAAGTAAGTAGTGGTGTGACCAGCTTCATACCAACTAAGTAGTGGTGTAACCAGCTTCATACCAACTAAGTAGTGGTGTAACCAGCTTCATACCAAGTAAGTAGTGGAGTGACCAGCTTCATACCAAGTAAGTAGTGGTGTGACCAGCTTCATACCAAGTAAGTAGTGGTGTGACCAGCTTCATACCAAGTAAGTAGTGGTGTGACCAGCTTCATACCAAGTAAGTAGTGGTGTGACCAGCTTCATACCAACTAAGTAGTGGTGTGACCAGCTTCATACCAACTAAGTAGTGGTGTAACCAGCTTCATACCAAGTAAGTAGTGGAGTGACCAGCTTCATACCAAGTAAGTAGTGGTGTAACCAGCTTCATACCAAGTAAGTAGTGGTGTGACCAGCTTCATACCAAGTAAGTAGTGGTGTGACCAGCTTCATACCAAGTAAGTAGTGGTGTGACCAGCTTCATACCAAGTAAGTAGTGGTGTGACCAGCTTCATACCAAGTAAGTAGTGGTGTGACCAGCTTCATACCAACTAAGTAGTGGTGTAACCAGCTTCATGCCAAGTAAGTAGTGGTGTGACCAGCTTCATACCAAGTAAGTAGTGGTGTGACCAGCTTCATACCAAATCAGTTTTACCATGCATGACAGTGATGTTCAAATACCACAGTATCAACAACAGCAGCAGCAGCAGCAGCAGTAGTAGTAGTAGTAGGGGCAAGAACGAACGAACGAACGAACAAATTTATTGATGAGGCCACCGGCCCATTTCAAGAGTACAGTTCGGGTGGTACAAAACTTTAGTCACAATAGAAGCTGTCTCGCTCAACAGATTCAATAGTATCTTGTCTTCTCTTGAATGCTTTGTATATATATATATGCTAGTTGATCTTACATTCTTCATTTGTATATCGGAAAAAGGTCTTTAATAGGATCATTTCTGTTTACATCCAGACAGGTAAATATATATGTTTCCCTTATTTTACCAAGAGCAGGACAATATAATAGAAAATGCGTTTCATTTTCTTTTTGTCTCTGCATAATGGACATAAATACTCGTTAGTACCGCTCGAGTATCTGTATTTATGGATATACAACTCCGATAACCCCATCCTGAATCTGATATATGCATCTCGAAATACTTTCTTGTCAATAAAATATAAATAACACTCGGTAACAAGTGAATGTTTAAAGCAATTGTAAAATGAATATCGATCACTATTTATGATTCGTAACTTCCATTCAGAATGAAATATGCTGATGAGTTTCTCTCTGATGTTTTTCAATAAAGCTATCTCTTTCGTAACCCGCTGATTCAACCAAATCTCTTCGCAACCACATTCCACAAATATATTCTTTACTTTGGAAACCCATAATTTTTCATTGTTAGATATATACTTCATTTGGTAGACTCTGTAGGGTATGCGGTATTCGTCCATTTTAATATTTTGAGCCAGAACTTAATACTGCGTAGTTTGGCATTAACGGAAAGAGGAAAACAACCATTTTCCCCATAAACCATATCATTAGACGTGCGTAAAGAAACATTTAAGAAGTTCTTTAGAGCATGCAAATGAACACTTTCTATAATACGACAGGCATCAGCCCTCCTAATTTCAGCCCCATACCACAGAATGGGTTGAATCTGTGCATCAAATAATTAAAAAAACACATCTGGTGATACCTGTGCAATTTTTCTCAGTGATCTAATCAGAAGTAAAAGTGCGGCTTTAGCTCTACAAGCCAAATATTTCTGAATCTTGTTTGAACACAACTTAGTAGAACATTCCCTACGTAAGAGGGTGGGAATAGGAGAGATTTGTCCAGACCACTGTAGTTAAACGTACTATCTCCCATTCCCATTCTAGTGTGCGTGGATTGTAACTGCAGAGATACGTGAGAAGGCGCGTTGCGCTCAAGCTCTGTTGCTGCCTTAGAGATACATATTATTCGCACAGACTCCCTTTAGCGTCTGACTTCCTACTTCTATTCCAGTGCTTGAGGGCACATCGAATTTTAGAGTTTATTCATCTAATGTATCATGTATTGTTTGTAGTATTGAATATATGCGTAGTGTTTATCCTTATCAACCATCCCATATATGGCAACCTGCACTCCGTGAGTTGTAAACGATAATATTCAAAGAAAACGATGAATACATATCTGATTTAATTCGCGCCATAAATACTTCAATTGCCACTCGTTTGTATACGAATCACTTTTGGAATTCATTCATTGGCGCAGAGTGTGCTCTGATTAACGCACTTTCCAACAGAGAGAAGCTTGTCATATGGGATTGTTGATTTAAGCCTCAAATAGTTGTTAGAAGCTGTCATGTTAACACAATTTCGCGTCCACTGGGAATCCCTTGTCCAAGTTCTGCTTAGAAATTTCGTTTGCGTGATGGCTATATAAAGGCCGTGTCGACACATGGGCAGAGATAGGATGAGAGATCAGCACAGACAGAGAAGGAGACACGACAGACGGCGGTCAGGAGGCCATAGCGAGAGGTCATGGAAAGGTCATCCCCATGGACAGTAGCTTTGTCTGCATTGCGCTGTCTGCTATCATGAATAAAGACGGAGAAATTTGACGCCAAGCCTTTCTTGTCTGATGATCCTTTGGAGAGAGTGAAGGGAGAGAGGCACACAGCCTCTACACTCCCTGCCTGCCTGCCCAGCTCGACCACCAGCACCCCTGTTGCATTTGGCGCTGCGATAGCAGGGTGTCACACACCTGCCCTATGCGTCATATGGCGTTAAGGGAACGCGGGTTTCTCCTGCTATATGGAGTAAAGAGACTGTCTGTCTCTTTATAGCTCCAACCTGCGCCTAGGTTCCCACCAACCAACCCTACCACACCTAGATATTTCTATTCTCTTTCCACTTCAATCTGCACCTCACCCAAATACCTGGTCAAATGACTTCCCATCCTGTCAACTTTTGTTTTATCAATATTAACTTGAAGAACAAGTCTACGGGCTGCACTTCGTAGAAAGTTTATCTGATTTTGGAGACCTACCATTGTGTCAGAGCGACATCGTCTACAAACAGCAATGTGTTGGGCAAGATCTGTATACCGTGTTGGCTATTTTCAGAGATCTCTACAATTAAGGAGTTAATAAGGTAAGAAAATAAGATCGGACTGAGTTTGCAGCCGTGTTTTAACCCCGAAGAGGATTCGAAGAAATCCGTTTGACCTTCCCACCCTCTCCAACAACACCAACAACATCAACAACACCAACAACACCAACACCACCAACAACAAGAGAAACCCCAGCAACACCAACAACACCAACAACACCAACAATACCAACAACACAAACAACAACACCAACAACACCAACAACATCCAGCACCAACAAAACAAACACACCAACAACACCAACAACACCAACAACACCAACAACACCAACAACACCTAAAACAACACTAAAAACAACACCAACAACACCAACAACACAAACAACAACACCAACAACAACACCAACAACATCAACAACAACACCAACAACAATACCAACAACAACACCAACACCAACACCAACACCAACGCCAACACCAACGCCACCACAAACATCAATGCCAACACCAACACCAAACCAACACCAACACCAACACCAACAACAACACCAACACCAACAACAACACAAACAACAACACAAGCAACAACACCAACAACAACATCAACAACATCACCAACAACAACACCAACAACAACACCAGCAACAACACCAACAACACCACCAACAACACAAACAAACAACAATACCAACAACACCACCACCAACAACACCAATAACAACACCAACAACAACACCAACAACAACACCAACAACAACACCAACAACAACACCAACAACATCACCAACATCAACACCAACACCATCAACAACACCAACACCACCACCACCACCAACAACAACACCACCACCAACACCACCATCACCAGCACCACCACCAGCACCACCGCCAACACCACCGCCAAAACCACCACCAACACCACTAGCAACACCACCACCAACACCACCACCAACACCACCACTAACACCACAACCAACACCACAACCAACACCACCAACAACACCTCCACCAACACCTCCACCAACACCACCACCAACACCACCACCAACAACACCACCACCAACAACACCATCAACACCACCAACAACACCACCAAAAACACCACCAACAACACCACCAACAACACCAACAACAACACCAACAACAACACCACCAACAACACCACCAACAACACCACCAACAACACCACCAACAACACTACCAACAACACCACTAACAACAACACCAACAACACCACCAACAACACCACCACGAACAACACCAACAACACCAAAAACGCCAACAACACCAACAACACCAACAACAGCAACAACACCGACAACACCAACAACACCAACAACAACACCAACAACACCAACACCAACACCATAAACACCAACACCAACACCAACAACAACACCAGCAAAAACACCAACACCAACACCAACACCAACAACAACACCAACACCAACACCAACACGAACGCCAACGCCAACACGAACCCCAAAGCCAACACCAACGCCAACGCCAACACCAACACCATCAACAACACCAACACCAACACCAACACCAACACCACCAATAACTCCAACAACAACACCAACAACAACACCAACAACACCAACACCACCAACTCCGCCAACACCAACACCAACACCACCACCACCAACAGCAACACCAACACCACCAACACCACCAACACCAACACCACCAACACCACCACCATCACCAACAACAGCAACAACACCAACACCAACAACACCAACAACACCAACACCAACAACACCAACAACTCCAACACCAACAACACTAACACCAACAACACCAACACCAAGACCAACAACAGCAACAACACAAACACCAACACCAACAACACCAACAACACCAACAACACCAACACCACCAACACCAACACCAACATCAACAACACCAACACCAACACCAACAACACCAACGCCAACACCAACAACACCAACACCAACAACACCAACAACACCAACAACACCAACAACACCAACACCAACAACACCAACACCAACCACACCAACACCAACACCAACACCAACAACACCAACACTACCAACAACACCAACACCAACAACACCAACACCAACACCAACAACACCAACAGCACAAACACGAACACCACCAACACCAACACCACCAACACCAACAACAACACCAACTACACCAACACCAACACCAACACCAACTACACCAACACCACCAACACCAACACCAACACCAACAACACCAACACCAACAACACCAACACCAACAACACCAACACCAACAACACCTACACCAACACCACCAACACCAACAACACCTACACCAACACAAGCAACACTAACACCAACTCCAACAACACCAACACCAGCAACAACAAGACCAACAACACCACCAACCCCACCACCAACTCCAACGCCAACACCAACACCAACACCATCAACACCACCAACACCACCGACACCACCAACACCACCAACACCACCAACAACACCACCAACACCACCAACACCAACACCAACACCACCAACACCACCAACACCAGCACCACCAACACCACCAGCAACACCAGCACCACCAGCACCACCAACACCAACACCAACAACACCAGCAACACCAACAACACCAACAACACCAACAACACCAACAACACCAACAACACCGACACCACCAAAACACCAATACCACCAACAGCACCGAAACACCAAAAACACCAACAACACCAACAACATCAACGACACTAACGACACCAACGACACCAACGACACCAACAACACCAACAACACCAACAACACCACCAACACCACCAACACCACCAACAACACCAACAACACCAACAACACCAACAACACCACCAACACCAATACCAACACCAACACCAACTCACTTTTAACCTTGACTTATTCCCTTGAGTTCCTTGTGGAGCATAGGGCCTCGGCAACAGTCCTCCAGCGTACTCGGTTCTGGGCAACTTCCTTCAGTTCTCCCCATGACAGGTTGCAGTTCCTCATCTCCTCCTCGCAGGATCTAACCTGAAGCAACTGTATTCAACCACGGCATGAGAAGTAACTGAAAAGCCCGGCGATAAACCAGAATAGCCGTGCAGCACGTGCACATGGCTCTCAGTTACTTAATTAACAAGGCCGGCATGAGAAAATGGACAAACTCACTTTTAACCTGAAGCAACTGAATTCAACCACGGCACTTTAGAAGTATAAGCCAAAAGCATGAGAAGTAACTGAAAAGCCCAGCGATAAATCAGAATAGCCGTGCAGCACGTGCAAAAGGCTCTCAGTTACTTACTGAAAAATCCAAAAATGTTATTATCCATCCTAAAACATGAGAACGCCAAGCAGATCATGTGCAAAACAATCAAAAGCACCACGCTGAACTGTTAAGCAGACTAAATAATTTAAAGCACCTAAAGCCGCACCCTATACACTTCTTTCCCCAAAAAACATTTCAACATTACAAACCCTTCACCCCTCACCTTCGCAGCATAAATCACACAATTCAAACTCCACTGCACAAATCACCCCAATCCAAACTCCCCAGCACAAATCATTACTATTCAACCTCTCCAGCACAAATCATCACTACTCAACCTTCACAGAACAAATCATCACTATTCAACCTCTACAGCACAAATCACCACTATTCAATCATCCATGCCCGGACCACCAAAACTCAACCCAGGATGTGAAATAAACAAATGAAAAGAAATAGCTAACAACACAACCGACGAATCATACGAGGTGGAACATAAACGAAAGCGAAGGAGAACGAGAGACCATAAACACTCACCCTGTGATCCGGAGCGGCTAGTGTCTGAGCCCACGACACTATCCCTACTAAATAGTGATGGTTTTGGTGTTGGTGGTGGTTTTGGTGGTGGTGGTGGTGGTGGTTTTTTTGGTGGTGGTGGTGGTTTTGGTGGTGGTGGTGGTGGTGGTGGTGGTGGTGGTGGTGGTGGTGGTGGTGGTGGTGGTGGTTTTGGTGGTGGTGGTGGTGGTGGTGGTGGTTTTGGTGGTGGTGGTGGTGGTGGTGGTTTTGGTGGTGGTGGTGGTGGTGGTGGTGGTGGTGGTTTTGGTGGTGGTGGTGGTGGTGGTGGTGGTGGTGGCGGTGGCGGTGGCGGTGGCGGTGGCGTTGGCGGTGGTGGTTTTTGTGGTGGTGGTGGTGGTGGTTTTGTTGTTGTTGGTGGTGGTGGTGGTGGTTTTGTTGGTGGTGGTGGTGGTGGTGGTGGTTTTGGTGGTGGTGGTGGTGGTGGTGGTGGTGGTTTTGGTGGTGGTGATGGTGGTGGTGGTGGTGGTTTTGGTGGTAGTGGTGGTGGTGTCGGTGGCGGTGGCGGTTGCGGTGGCGGTGGCGGTGTTGGTGGTGGTGGTGGTGTTGTTGGTGGTGGTGGTGTGTGGTGGTGTTGTGGTGGTGTTGGTGGTGTTGGTGGTGGTGTTGTTGTGGTGTTGTTGGTGGTGTTGTTGGTGGTATTGTTCGTGGTGTTGTTGGTGGTGTTTTTGTTGGTGTTGTTAATGGTGTTGTTGGTGTTGTTGGTGGTTTTGTTGGTGGTGTATTTGGTAATGTTGTTTGGTGGTGTTGGTGGTGTTGTTAGTGGTGATGTTGGTGGTGTTGTTGGTGGTGTTGTTGGTGATGTTGTTGGTGGTGGTGTTGTTGGTGGTGTTGGTGGTGGTGTTGTTGGTGGTGTTGATGGTGGTGTTGGTGAAGGTGTTGGTGGAGGTGTTGGTGGAGGTGTTGGTGGTGGTGGTGGTGGTGGTGTTGGTGGTGGTGTTGTTGGTGATGTTGGTGGTGGTGTTGGTGGTGGTGTTGCTGGTGTTGTTGGTGGTGGTGTTGGCGGTGGTGTGTTGGTGGGTGGTGGTGGTGTTGGTGTTGGTGGTGTTGTTGGTGTTGTTGTTGGTGTTGTTGTTTGTGTTGTTGTTGGTGTTGTTGTTGGTGTTGTTGTTGGTGTTGTTGGTGTGGTTGTTGGTGGTGTTGTTGGTGTTGTTGTTGGGGTTGTTGTTGGTGTTGGTGTTGTTGTTGGTGTTGTTGTTGGTGATGTTGTTGATGTTGTTGTTGGTGCTGTTGTTGGTGTTGCTGTTTGTGTTGTTGTTGGTGTTGGTGTTGCTGTTGGTGTTGGTGTTGGTGTTGGTGTTGGCGTTGATGTTGTTGGTAGTGTTGGCGTTGGTGTGTGCGTTGGTGTTGGTGTTGGTGTTTGTGTTGTTGTTGGTGTTGTTATTGGTGTTGTTTTTGGTGTTTTTGGTGTTATTGGTGTTGTTGTTGGTGGGCTTTTTTTGTTGGTGCTGGTGTTGTTGGTGATGTTTGTGTTGCTGGTGTTGTTGTTGGTGTTGTTGGTGTTGTTGGTTTTGTTGGTGTCGTTGGTGTTGCTGGTGTTCCTCTTGTTGTTGGTGGTGTTGGTAATGTTGGTGTTTTTGATGTTGTTGGTGTTGTTGGTGTTGTTGGTGTTGTTGATGTTGTTGGTGTTGTTGGCGTTGTTGGCGTTGCTGGCGTTGCTGGCGTTGTTGGTGTTGTTGGCGTTGTTGGTGTTGTTGGTGTTGTTGGTTTTGTTGTTGGTGTTGTTGGTGTTGTTGGGGTTGTTGTTGCTGTTGTTGTTGGTGTTGTTGTTGATGTTGTTGTTGGTGTTGTTTTTGGTGTTGCTGTAGGTGTTGTTCTTGGTGTTGTTGTAGGTGTTGTTGTTGGTGTTGTTGTTGGTGTTGTTGTTGGTGTTGTTGTTGATGTTGTTGTCGGTGTTGTTGTCGGTGTTGTTGGTGGTGATGTTGTTGGTGTTGTTGTTGCTGTTGTTATTGCTGTTGTTGTTGTTGTGGTTGGTGTTGGTGTTGGCGTTGCTGTTGGTGTTGGTGTTGGTGTTTGCGTTGGCGTTGGTGTTGGTGTTGGTGTTTGTGTTGGTTTTTTGTTTTTCGTGTTGTTGTTGGTGTTGTTGTTGGTGTTGTTGTTTGTGTTGTTGGTGTTGTTGTTGGTGTTGTTGTTGGTGTTGTTGGTGTTGTTGGTGGTGGTGTTGGTGTTGTCGTTGGTGGCGTTGGTGTTGTTGTTGGTGTTGTTGGTGTTGTTGTTGGCGTTTTTGGTGTGGATGTTGCTGTTGTTGGTGGTGTTGTTGGTGGTGTTGGTGGTGGTGTTGGTGGTGATGTTGCTGGTGGTGTTGGTGGTGGTGTTGGTGGTGGCGTTGGTGGCGGTGCTGGTGATGGTGCTGGTGGTGGTGGTGTTTGTGGTTTTGGTGTTTGTGGTGGTGGTGTTGGTGGTGGTGGTTGTGTTGGTGTTGTTGGTGTTGGTGTTGGTGTTGTTGGTGTTGGTGTTGTTGGTGTTGGTGTTGTTGGTGTTATTGGTGTTTGTGTTCTTGATGTTGTTGTTGTTGGTGTTGTTGCTGCTGTTGTTGTTGGTGTTGTTGTTGGTGTTGTTGTTGTTCTTGGTGTTGTTGTTTGTGTTGTTGTTGGTGTTGCTGGTGTTGTTGTTGGTGGTTTTGTTGGTGTTGTTGTTAGTGTTGTTGTTGGTGTTGTTGTTGTTGTTGGTGATGTTGTTGATGTTGTTGTTGGTGTTGTTGTTGGTGTTGTTGTTTGTGTTGTTGTTGGTGTTTTTGTTGGTGTTGGTGTTGGTGTTGGTGTTGGTGTTGGTGTTTGTGTTGGCGTTGATGTTGTTGGCGGTGTTGGCGTTGGTGTTGGCGTTGGTGTTGGTGTTGGTGTCGGCGTTGGTGTTGGTGTTGGTGTTGGTGTTGGCGTTGGTGTTGGTTTTGTTGGTGTTATTGGTGTTGTTGTTGGTGTTGTTTTTGGTGTTTTTGGTGTTGTTGGTGTTGTTGTGTGTGTTGTTGCTGTTGGTTTTTTTTGTTGGTGCTGATGTTGTTGGTGTTGTTGGGGTTGTTGTGTTGTTGTTGGTGTTGTTGGTGTTGCTGGTGTTCTTGGTGTTGTTGGTGTTTTTGGTGTTGTTGGTGTTGTTGATGTTGTTGGTGTTGTTGGCGTTGTTGGCGTTGTTGGTGATGTTGGTGTTGTTGGCGTTGTTGGTGTTGTTGGTGTTGTTGGTGTTGTTTGTGATGGTGGTGTTGTTGGTATTGTTGGTATTGTTGGTGTTGGTGGTGTTGTTGGTGTTGTTGTGGGTGGTGTTGGTGTTGCTGGTGTTGTTGGTGTTGTTGGTGTTGTTCGTGTTGTTGGTGTTGTTCGTGTTATTGGTGGTGTTGGTGTTGGTGGTGTTGGTGGTGTTGTTGGTGTTGTTTTTTTTGTTGGTGCTGGTGTTGTTGGTGTTGTTGGTGTTGTTGTTGGTGTTGTTGGTGTTGTTGGTGTTGCTGGTGTTCTTGGTGTTGTTGGTGTTTTAGGAGTTGTTGGTGTTGTTGATGTTTTTGGTGTTGTTGGTGTTGTTGATGTTGTTGGTGTTGTTGGCGTTGTTGGCGTTGTTTGTGATGTTGGTGTTGTTGGCGTTGTAGGCGTTGTTGGTGTTGCTGGTGTTGTTGTTGTTGTTGGTGTTGTTTGTGATAGTGGTGTTGTTGGTGTTGTTGGTATTGTTGGTGTTGGTGGTGTTGTTGGTGGTGTTGTGGGTGGTGTTGGTGGTGCTGGTGTTGCTGGTGTTGTTGGTGGTGTTGTTGTTGCTGGTGTTGTTGGTGGTGTTGCTGTTGTTGGTGTTGTTGGTGTTGTTGGTGTTGTTGGTGTTATTGGTGGTGTTGATGGTGTTGGTGGTGTTGGTGTTGGTGGTGTTGGTGGCGTTGATGGTGTTGTTGGGTTTGGTCGTGTTGGTGGTGTTGGTGGGCTTGGTGGTGCTGGTGGTGTAGAAGGTGTTGGTGGTATTGGTGGTGTTGGTGGTCTTCTTGGTGTTGGTGGTGTTGGTGGTGTTGGTGATGTTGGTCGTGTTGGTATTGTTGGTGGTGTTCGTGATGTTGGTGGTGTTGGTGGTGTTGATAGGGTTGGTGTTGTTGGTGGTGTTGGTTGTGTTGGTGGTGGTGGTGGTGGTATTGGTGGTGGTGGTGTTGTTGGTGGGGTTGTTGGTGGTGTTGTTGGTGGATTTGTTGGTGGTGTTGTTGCTGTTGTTGTTGGTGTTTTTGTTGATGTTGTAGTTGGTGTTGTTGTTGGTGAGTTTGTAGGTGTTGTTGTTGGTGTTGGTGTAGGGGTTGTTGTATGTGTTGCTGTTGGTGTTGTTGTTGGTGTTGTTGTTGGTGTTGTCGTCGGTGATGTTGTCGGTGTTGTTGTTGCTGTTGTTATTGCTGTTGTTGTAGGTGTTGGTGTTGGTGTTGGTGTTTGTGTTTGTGTTGGTGTTGGTGTTGGTGTTGGTGTTGGTGTTGGCGTTGTTGTTGTTGGTTATGTTGGCGTTGGTGTTGGCGATGCTGTTGGTGTTGGTGTCGATGTTGGTGTTTGTGTTGCTTTTTTGGTGTTGGTGTTGTTGTTGGTGTTGTTGTTGGTGTTGTTGTTGGTGTTGTTGTTTGTGCTGTTGGTTTTGGTGTTGTTGTTGGTGTTGTTGATGTTGTTGTTGGTGGGGTTGGTGTTGTTGTTGGTTGTGTTGGTGTTGTTGTTGGCGCTGATGGTGTTGTTGTTGGTGTTTTTGGTGTTGTTGTTGGTGTAGTTGGTGTTGTTGGTGTTGTTGGTGTTGTTTTTGGTGTTTTTGTTGCTTTTGTTGGTGTTGTTGGTGTTGTTGGTGTTGCTGGTGTTGTTGGTGTTAATGGTGTTGTTGGTGTTGTAGGTGTTGGTGGTGTTGCTGGTGTTGTTGGTGTTGTTTGTGTTGTTGTTGTTGTTGGTGTTGTTGGTGTTGTTGATGTTGTTGGTGTTGTTGGTGTTGTTGGTGTTGGTCGTGTTGTTCATGTTATTGGTGTTGTTGGTGTTGTTAGTGTTATTGGTGTTAGTGTTGTTGATGTTGTTGGTGTTGATGTTGTTGGTGTTGTTGGTGTTGGTATTGGTGTTGTTGGTGTTGGTGTAGTTGGTGTTTGTGTTGGTGTTGTTGGTGTTGTTGGTGTTATTGATGTTGTTGGTGTTGGTGTTGTTGTGATTGTTGGTGTTGTTGTTGGTGTTGTTGTTGGTGTTGTTGGTGTTGGTGGTGTGTGTGTTGTTGTTGCTGTTCTTGGTGTTGTTGTTGGTGTTGTTGGTGTTGGTGTTGTTGGTGTTGTTGGTGTTGGTGTTGTTGGTGTTATTTGTGTTGGTGTTGTTAATGTTGTTGGTGTTGGTGTTGTTGGTGTTGTTTGTGTTGTTGGTGTTTGAGTTGCATGCGATGTTGTTGTTGGTGTTGCTGTTGTTGGTGGTGGCGTTGGTGGTTTTGATGTTGTTGGTGTTGTTGGGGTTGTTGGTGTTCGTGTTCGTGTTGTTGCTGTTGTTGGTGTTGGTGTTGGTGTTGTTGGTGATTTTGGTGTTGTTGTTGTTGGTGTTATTGGTGTTGGTGTTGATGGTGTTGTTAATGTTGTTGGTGTTGTTGGTGTTGTTGTTGGTGGTGGTGGTGGTGTTGGTGGTGGTGGTGGTTGGTGTTGGTGGTGGTGGTGTTGTGGTGGTGTTGGTGGTGGTGTTGGTGTGTGGTGTTGGTGGTGTGGTGGTGGTGTTGGTGGTGGTGGTGGTGGTGTTGTGTATTTGGGTTGGTGGTGTGGTTGTGGTGTGTGGTGGTGTTGGTGGTGTTGGTGGTTGGTGGTGTTGGTGGTGTTGGGTGTGTTGTTGGTGGTGTTGTGGTGGTTGTTGGTGTTGTTGTGGTGTGTTGTTGGTGGTGTTGTTGGTGGTGTTGGTGGTGTGTTGTGGTGTTGTTGGTGGTGGTGTTGGTGTTGTTGGTGGTGGTGTTGTGGTGGTTGTGGTGTGTTGGTGGTTGTTGTGGTGTTGTTGGTGGTGTTGTTGGTGGTGTTGTTGGTGGTGGTGTTGGTGGTGGTGGTGTTGGTGGTGTTGTTGGTGGTGTTGTGGTGGTTGTGTGGTGTTGTTGGTGGTTGTTGTTGTTGTTGGTGGTTGGTGGTGTTGGTGGTTGTTGGTGGTTGTTGGTGGTTGTGGTGTTGTTGGTGGCGTTGTTGGTGGCTTTGTTGTTGGCGTTGTTGGTGGTGTTGGTGGTGTTGGCGGTGGTGGTCGCGGTGGTGTTGATGTGTATGTTGTTGGTACGTTGTTGGTGGTCTGTTGGCGGTGTGTTGGCGTGTGGTGTTGTTGGTGTTGTTGTGTGTGTTGTTGTTGGTGTTGTTGGTGGGTGGTGTTGGTGGTGGTGTTGTGGTGGTGGTGTTGGTGTTGTTGGTTGTTGTTGGTGTTGTTGTGTTGTTGTGTTGTTGTGTTGTTGTTGGTGGTGTTGTTGTTGTTGATGTTGTTGTTGTTGTTGGTGTTGTGTTGGTGGTTGCTGTTGGTGTTGTTGTTGGGTTGTTGTTGGGTTGTTGTTGGGTTGTTGTTGGGTTGTTGTTGTGGTTGTTGTTGTGTTGTTGTTGTTGTTTGTTGTTGTTTGTTGTTGTTGTTATTGGTGTTTGTTGTTGTTGCTGTTGGTGTTGCTTGTTGTTGTGTTGTTGTGTGTTGTTGTTGTGTGTTGTTGTGTGTGTTGTTGTTGTGTGTGTTGTTGTTGTGTGTTGTTGTTGTTGTGTTGTTGTTGTGTGTTGTTGTTGTGTGTTGTTGTTGTTGTTGTGTTGTTGTTGTTGTTGTTGTGTTGTTGTTGTGTGTTGTTGTTGTTGTTGTTGTTGTTGTGTTGTTGTTGTTGTTGTGGTTGTTGTTGTGGTGTTGTTGTTGGTGTTGTTGTTGGTGTTG
>JAWQFJ010017505.1:55000-57500 GCA_034096865.1 Theodoxus fluviatilis
GGAGGAAGAGGATCAGGAGGAGGAGGAAGAGGATCGGGAGGAGGAGGAAGAGGATCGGGAGGAGGAGAAAGAGGATCGGGAGGAGGAGGAAGAGGATCAGGAGGAGGAGGAAGAGGATCGGGTTGAGTAGGAAGAGGATCGGGAGGAGGAGGAAGAGGATCGGGAGGAGGAGAAAGAGGATCGGGAGGAGGAGGAAGAGGATCAGGAGGAGGAGGAAGAGGATCGGGAGGAGGAGGAAGAGGATCAGGAGGAGAAGGAAGAGGATCGGGAGGAGGAGGAAGAGGATCGGGAGGAGGAGGAAGAGGATCGGGAGGAGGAGGAAGAGGATCGGGAGGAGGAGGGAGGAGGAGGAGGAGGAGGGTAGAGGAGGAGGAGGAGAGAGAGGAGGAGGAGGAGAGAGAGGAGGAGGAGGAGGGGGAGGTGGAGAGGAGGAGGAAGGGGAGAGCAAGAGGAGGAGGAGGGAGAAGAGGAGAAGGAGGAGGAGGAGGAGGAGAATAGGAGGAGGAGGAGGAGGAGAATAGGAGGAGGAGGAGAATAGGAGGAGGAGGAGAATAGGAGGAGGTGGAGAAAAGGATGAGGTGGAGAATAGGAGATGGAGGATAGGAGGAGGATGATAGGAGGAGGAGGATGATAGGAGGAGGGGGAGTAGGAGGATAGGAGGAGGAGGACGAAGAGGAGGATGATGGGAGGATGAGAGGATGAGGAGGAGGATAGGAGGAGGAGGAGGGTAGGAGCAGAAGGAGGAGAGGAGGAGAATAAGGATAGGAGAAAGTGGACGAGGAGGAGGAGAAGAATAGGAGGAGGAAGATAGGAGGAGAAGGAGGATAGGTTGAGGAGGAGGATAGGAGGAGGAGGAGGACGATGAGGAAGATAGGAGGAGGACGCGGATAGGAAAAGGAGGATAGGTTGAGGAGGAAGATAGGAGGAGGAGGTGGGTAGGAGGAGGAGGAGGATAGGATCAGGAGGACGAGGATAGGAAAAGGAGGATAGGGGGAGGAGGAAGATAGGAGGAGGAGGAGGGTAGGAGGAGGAGGAGAAGGAGAAGGAAGATAGAAGGAGAAGGAAGATAGGAGGAGGAGGAAGATAGGAGGAGGAGGAGGTTAGGAGGAGGAGGGTGAGAAGGATAGGAGGGTGAGAAGGATAGGAGGAGAAGGAGGAAAAGGATAGGAGGAGGAGGAAGATAGGAGGAGGAGGGTGAGAAGGATAGGAGGAGGAAGAGGAGGAGGAGGAGAAAGAGAATAGAAGGAGGATAGAAGGAGGATAGGAGGAGGATAGGAGGGAGGAGGAAGGAGGGAGGAGGAGAGAGGGAGGAGGGAGGGAGGAAAGAGGGAGGAGGAAGGAGGAGGTAGGAGGAGGAGGGGGGAGGAGGAGGGAGGAGGAGGAAGAAGAGGAGGAGAGAGGAGGAGGAAGAAGAGGAGGAGGGAGGAGGAAGAAGAGGAGGGAGGAGGAAGAAGAGGAGGAGGGAGGAGGAAGAAGAGGAGGAGGGAGGAGGAAGAAGAGGAGGAGGGAGGAGGAAGGAAGAGGAGGAGGGAGGAGAAGAAGAGGAGGGAGGGAGGAGTAAGGAGAGGAGGAGGAAGAAGGGAGGAGGGAGGAGGAAGAAGAGGAGGAGGGAGGAGGAAGAAGAGGAGGAGGAAGGAGGAAGAAGAGGAGGAGGGAGGAGGAAGAGGAGAGGAGAGGAGGAAGGAGGAAGGGAGAAGAGGAGGAGGGAGGAAGGGAGAAGAGGAGGAGGGAGGAAGGGAGAAGAGGAGGAGGGAGGAAGGAGAAGAGGAGGAGGGAAGGAGAAGAAGGGGGAGGAGGAAGAAGAGGGAGGAGGAAGAAGGGGGAGGAGGAAGAAGGGGAGGAGGAAGAAGGGGAGGAGGAAGAAGGGGAGGAGGAAGAAGGGGGAGGAGGAAGAAGGGGGAGGAGGAAGAAGGGGGAGGAGGAAGAAGGGGGAGGAGGAAGAAGGGGGAGGAGGAAGAAGGGGGAGGAGGAAGAAGGGGGAGGAGGAAGAAGGGGGAGGAGGAAGAAGGGGGAGGAGGAAGAAGGGGGAGGAGGAAGAAGGGGGAGGAGGAAGAAGGGGGAGGAGGAAGAAGGGGGAGGAGGAAGAAGGGGGAGGAGGAAAATGAGGGAGGAGGAAAAAGAGGAGAAAAAGAGGGAGGAGGAAAAAGAGGAGAAAAAGAGGGAGGAGGAAAAAGAGGAGAAAAAGAGGAAGAAGAGGAAAAGGATAAGGAGGAGGTGGAGGAGGAAGAGGAAGATGAGGAGGAGGAGGAGGAAGAAAAAGAGGAAGAGAAGTAGGAGTAGAAAGAAAGAAAAAAAGAAAGAAAGAAAGGAAGTAAGAAAGAAGGAAAGAAAGAAAGAAAGAAATAAAGAAAGAAATAAGAAGAATAAGAAGAAAAAGAACAAGAAGAGGAACAAGAACATGAAGAAGAACAAGAAGAATAAAAACAAATACAAGAATAAGAACCAGAAAACCAAGAAAAGGAAAAACATTAAAAGAACAAAAAGAACAAAAAGAACAAGA
>JAWQFJ010017505.1:65000-92500 GCA_034096865.1 Theodoxus fluviatilis
TATAGATAACATTCATATCTAGAGGACTTCACAGACGTATGGCTCTATCAAGAGTAGATACTTCGCATACCACGATGTATTCAATAGACGAATGACTATACCAAGGATAGGTCACGTCTTCATCAAAAGAAGAGATCAGTTCCAAACCTTGGCATGCATCGAAGAAGTCGTAGCCCGCAGCTTGGTTCATCTGGAGTCTGGCGTAGGGGTTGGAGTACACTCGGCACTCCTGTCTCTCTCTGTGGTGACTCAAGGAGTTGCACCTCGGGCCAAGCAGCTCCATGCAGAACCTGGTGCAGTCCACACTGCTGCTGTGGTGGAACGTGGCATCAGCCGGCATTGTGGGCAGGCGTCCCGTGGCAATCTGCCTAAAGCTGCACTTTTCCCAGCCCTGCTGGCAGGAGCTGGACGCTACATTTCCAGTCAGAGCAGCAAGGAAGGGGAGGATCACCAGCAGGCTGTGGCTGAAGGACCTTCCTCTATCCCTGGCCATGATCGCTGAAACAGAAAGACAATGAAAGATGTTGTGAGATGGGCGTGAACTTCATTCTGCAACAAATCTCACACTGCAGATGCCGCATGATACTTCTCCTTCTCAGCTGGAACCCATGTCCGTGGAGCTTTCGGGACCTGCTCCAGTGGCTCGGACATGGGCAGCCCCAAGCAGCGCTTGCCACCCGTACGAGTGTGGGAGGCAGACTTATGACCCGCCTGGGCACTGGCCCTTGTGCCAGATCCACAAGGATGCAGCCTCAGCTATGTGCTGTAGACTAATCAAGAGTGAGGACAGATTCAGCTCTTGAGTGTTCCAATGTTTGCTTCAACACCAGTATGATCCAATCATCCGAGTAAGTATCTGTGTTACCTATGTTTCAGGTTAAGTGTCAGACCATAATCTATGACGACAAAAGAAGGGTGACGAATGAGGTCTAGCGATGCGATGTTGCAGAGGCAAGATTTCGGAGAATTAACTCTTTCTTCGGGCCTAGGCATCGCCATACTTTATTGGTCACTCTTCTTGTGTCGTGTTCTGTCTGTGTTATGTGCGTTTAGGCACAAAGGATAAGCGAGACGTGTGTTTTAGTCTGCGGGCTGGCGATCTGTGTCAACCAAGGGAGGGCACTCCCGTTTATTGCTTCTAATGATAGCTCTACTAACTCACTGTCTAAATCTCCCTTCTTCCAAAAGTGAAGATGATGTACAATTTGAAGCATTTCATAGGATGATTGTTGACTAGCTTTCTTGTGATTGGCAAATATTATGAACATTGCACACTGTCTGTTATTTACTGAAAGATCTGAATTATTTTGCATTTGATAAGCATTTATCAATAGTACACAAGTTTGAAGGGTAGAAAGTTTCTGTAAATACTTTTTGTCTTTTTGCTTTGACCCGTCATAGACGTTGAACCAAAGCAATATTACACAGGTTAAGTTTGAGAGAGCATAAAAGTATACTTACAGTTACTTAAATGCTGTTTTTGTACTGGTTGAGACAGACATGTGATGTTAATACTGCCATATACATGGATCCGTCCTTAGGCAGGTGTCCAGCTTGGTCAAACTGTTGAGGGGATAATTTCACAAGAGTTTTATGTATGTTAGTGGGCTATAGATCATTCAGTGATAATATAGACAGACTGGTCTTCCTTGGATGGTTAGTTACAGAGACTTTTAGACTGTCCACTATCCTCCGCTAAATTTGAGATTGGGCTTGGGGGACTCTGCTGCTTCGTCTGGGAGGTGGTGGCTCAGCAGAAGATGGGCTTGGAGTCTTCTCTCTTGTTCGTGGGGAGCTGGAGGAAGTTGAAGTAATCGATTGCTGAGCAGTAGTGGTGTTCCTGTGCTGGATGGGTGGAGGCGTTGGTTCCTCTTCATCCTCTGATGGGTTGAACTGCTCTGGGGTAGGACGCAGGTGTTTGCGGTTGCGTTCTTTCTTCTGAACCCCTGACTCGATTATGTAGCTGCGAGGTCTGTCTGCAGGTCTGAGGATGCGGCCAACTCGATTGAAGCCTTGGGAAGTTTCAATTCCTACCGACTGGCCAGGTGAGAAAGGCTTGAGAGACTTTGAGCCCTTATCATACTGACGTTTCTGCTCTGAGTGTTGGGCAGCTAGCTTCTCCTTGACGTTGGAGATGGTGGATGGTCGGAGGAGTTTACATGATATGGGAAGGCTGGTTCGGGTGCGTCTGGAGAGTAGCCGTTGCGCCGAGAGAGTCTCGTGGCACGTTTCGAGCATGGAGGAATGCAAGGAGAAATCGCTTCCCTCTCTTCGGAACTTTTCCAGGAGATGCTTCGCACTTCCAACTACTCGTTCAGCCAGGCCGTTGGACTGAGGGTAGATCGGGCTGCTGGTGATGTGGGTGGCGGCGTTGGCGGCGTTGGCCGGGGTGGCCGGGTTTGCAGTGTTCGCGGAATTTTCACATGAGTGTTTTCGGATCTTCTCTGCTCTCTGCCTGATGGATAATGGCGTCGTTGCCGTCTCGAATTTCTTCTTTGTAGAGAAAGGTTTTTCTCTCCATTGCTTCGCATCCGGCCACAGCAAGCAAAGTGTGTGCAATATCATCATTATCTTTACCTTTGAGTGCCGCTTTGGCAAAGTTTCTGAATTCGATTTAAAATTTTCGCCATTCTTCAGCTACTTTCCCTGGAACGGGAGAGTGCCAGGGACTGGCATGTACGGATGCTCATGCGCCATTGTTTACGAAAGGCGGGAAAAGTTAACACAGAGCTACAAACGTTTTCGATGTTCTGCCGGTGTTAATCGACTTTCCTGTTCAGGACACGTTGTCTGCTTGTTTGGGTCGACGTTCTATCCACCACTTCTGACACCATGTGTCGTGTTCTGTCGGTGTTATGTGCGTTTCGGCACAAAGGATAAGCGAGACGTGTGTTTCAGTCTGCGAGAGCCGCTGGCGATCTGTGTCAACCAAGGGAGGGCACTCCCGTTTATTGGTTCTAATGATAGCTCTACAAACTCACTGTCTACGCTTCTCTCGCTGTTTTATAACACCTACACCGACAACAAGCTAATACAAAAACTGTGGAATGTAAAAGCGCAGGCAGTGCAGTAGACATCGGAGCGCTGGGCAGTAGCACACGTGACCTCTTAGCTCACTTGGAGAAAGAGTCAGGCAGGCACAAACCTGCACCTCTGCTGAAAGCTGCCCTCTTCGACAGCGCCCACATCTTTCGAAAATCCTTGGATCTCTCAGAAACCCACGAGAACTCCGAGACCAAAGATCAAAACACGCCATCTCAGAGAAAGATCGTGGATACAGATAATGATGATATCATTCGTTACGGATACACCTGCTGCATGCGCGTTAACATTACACTGTTAAAACAGAAACGTCATAAATCTGTGTCACGGCTCAGTCTATGAGGGCAATTTGTTTAGAAATGAATTTCGGTACGTAATTTGGAATAGTAGTGTGCAGGCTTTATTTGCTCAGTTGTTTATTCGTTCTCTTTTCTTCATCGTGTATGTTGTGCTCATCCTTTCTTGTATTTTGTACCCTTGTGTTTGTTGTCATCAACTGAAGCTACAACATGTTTGTGATTCTGCTCTATCGTCACACCAGGCCTGTATCTTTGTGCTTAACACAGTGTCTCCAGGCCTATATCTTTGTGCTTTAAACAGTGTCTCCAGACCTATATCTGTGTGCTTTAAACAGTGTTTCCATGCCTATATCTTGTACTTCAAAAAGTGTCTCCAGGCCTATATATTGTGATTTAAGCAGTGTCTCCGAGCCTATATCTTGTGCTTTAAACAGTGTCTCCAGGCCAATATCTTGTACTTTAAACAGTGTTTCCATGCCCATATCTTGTGCTTTAAACAGTGTCTCCGAGCCTATATCTTGTACTTTAAACAGTGTCTCCAGGCCTATATCTTGGACTTTAAACAGTGTTTCCATGCCCATATCTTGTGCTTTAAACAGTGTCTCCAAGCCTATATATTATACTTTAAACAGTGTCTCCAGGCCTATATCTTGTACTTTAAACAGTGTCTCCGAGCCAATATCTTGTACTTTAAACAGTGTCTCCGAGCATATATCTTGTGCTTAAAACAGTGTCTCCAGGCCTATTTCTTTGTGCTTTAAACAGTGTCTCCAGGCCTATTTCTTTGTGCTTTAAACAGTGTCTCCAGGCCTATTTCTTTGTGCTTTAAACAGTGTCTCATGGCCTATATCTGTGTGCTTTAAACAGTGTTTCCATGCCTATATCTTGCACTTCAAAAAGTGTCTCCAGGCCTATATCTTGTGCTTTAAACAGTGTCTCCAGGCCTATATCTTGTACTTTAAACAGTGTCTCCAGGCCTATATATTGTGCTTTAAACAGTGTCTCCAGGCCTATATCTTGTGCTTTAAACAGTGTCTCCAGGCCTATATCTTGTACTTTAAACAGTGTCTCCAGGCCTATATATTGTGCTTTAAACAGTGTCTCCAGGCCTATATCTTGTACTTTAAACAGTGTTTCCGTGCCTATATCCTGTGCTGTAAACAGTGTCTCCAGGCCTATATATTGTACTTTAAACAGTGTCTCCAGGCCTATATATTGTGCTTTAAACAGTGTCTCCAGGCCTATATCTTGTACTTTAAACAGTGTCTCCAGGCCTATATATTGTGATTTAAGCAGTGTCTCCGAGCCTATATTTTGTGCTTTAATCAGTGTCTCCAGGCCTATATATTGTACTTTAAACAGTGTTTCCATGCCTATATATTGTGCTTTAAACAGTGTCTCCAGGCCTATATATTGTACTTTAAACAGTGTCTCCAGACCTATATCTTTGTGCTTTAAACAGTGTTTCCATGCCTATGTCTTGTGCTTTAAACAGTGTCTCCAGGCCTATATATTGTGCTTTAAACAGTGTCTCAGAGCCTATATCTTGTGCTTTAAACAGTGTCTCGTGGCCTATATATTGTAGTTTAAACAGTGTTTCCATGCCTATATCTTGTGCTTTAAACAGTGTCTCCGAGCCTATATCTTGTACTTTAAACAGTGTCTCCAGGCCTATATATTGTGCTTAAAACAGTGACTCCAAGGCTAAATATATTGTCCTTTAAACAGTGTCTCCAGGCTTATCTATAGTACTTTAAACAGTGTCTCCAGGCCTATATCTTGGACTTTAAACAGTGTTTCCATGCCCATATCTTGTGCTTTAAACAGTGTCTCCAAGCCTATATATTATACTTTAAACAGTGTCTCCAGGCCTATATCTTGTACTTTAAACAGTGTCTCCGAGCCAATATCTTGTACTTTAAACAGTGTCTCCGAGCATATATCTTGTGCTTAAAACAGTGTCTCCAGGCCTATTTCTTTGTGCTTTAAACAGTGTCTCCAGACCTATATCTTTGTGCTTTAAACAGTGTCTCCAGACCTATATCTTTGTGCTTTAAACAGTGTTTCCATGCTTGTATCTTGTGCTTTAAACAGTGTATCCAGGCCTATATATTGTACTTTAAACAGTGTCTCCATGCCTATATCTTGTACTTTAAACAGTGTCTCCAGGCCTATATCTTGTGCTTTAAACAGTGTCTTCAGACCTATATCTTTATGCTTAAAACAGTGTCTCCAAGCCTATCTATAGTACTTTAAACAGTGTCTCCAGGCCTATATCTAGGACTTTAAACAGTGTTTTCATGCCTATATCATGTGCTTTAAACAGTGTCTCCAAGCCTATCTATAGTACTTTAAACAGTGTCTCCAGGCCTATATCTAGGACTTTAAACAGTGTTTTCATGCCTATATCTTGTGCTTTAAACAGTGTCTCCAAGCCTATCTATAGTACTTTAAACAGTGTCTCCAGGCCTATATCTAGGACTTTAAACAGTGTTTTCATGCCTATATCTTGTGCTTTAAACAGTGTCTCCAGGCCTATATATTGTGCTTAAAACAGTGTCTTCAGGCCTATATCTTGTACTTTAAACAGTGTCTCCGAGACTTTATCTTGTGCTTAAAACAGTGTCTCCAGACCTATATCTTTGTGCTTTAAACATTGTTTCCATGCCTACATCTTGTGCTTTAAATAGTGTCTCCAGGCCTATATATATTGTACTTTAAACAGTGTCTCCAGGCCTATATCGTACTTTAAACAGTGTCTCCGAGCCAATATCTTGTGCTTTAAACATGTCTCCGAGCCTATATCTTGTGCTTTAAACAGTGTCTCCAGGCCTATATCTTGTGCTTTAAACAGTGTCTCCGAGCCTATATCATGTGCTTTAAACAGTGTCTCCAGACCTATATCTTTGTGCTTTAAACAGTGTTTCCGTGCCTATATCCTGTGCTGTAAACAGTGTCTCCAGGCCTATATATTGTACTTTAAACAGTGTCTCCAAGCCTATATATTGTGCTTTAAACAGTGTCTCCAGGCCTATATCTTGTACTTTAAACAGTGCCTCCAGGCCTATATATTGTACTTTAAACAGTGTCTCCAGACCTATATCTTTGATCTTTAAACAGTGTTTCCAGTCCTATGTCTTGTGCTTTATGCAATGTCTCCAGGCCTATATATTGTGCTTTAAACAGTGTCTCCGAGCCTATATCTTGTGCTTTAAACAGTGTCTCCAGGCCTATATATTGTACTTTAAACAGTGTTTCCATGCCTATATCTTGTGCTTTAAACAGTGTCTCCAGGCCTATATATTGTACTTTAAACAGTGTCTCCAGACCTATATCTTTGATCTTTAAACAGTGTTTCCATGCCTATGTCTTGTGCTTTATGCAATGTCTCCAGGCCTATATATTGTGCTTTAAACAGTGTCTCCGAGCCTATATCTTGTGCTTTAAACAGTGTCTCCAGGCCTATATATTGTAGTTTAAACAGTGTTTCCATGCCTATATCTTGTGCTTTAAACAGTGTCTCCGAGCCTATATCTTGTACTTTAAACAGTGTCTCCAGGCCTATATATTGTGCTTAAAACAGTGACTCCAAGGCTAAATATCTTGTCCTTTAAACAGTGTCTCCAGGCCTATCTATAGTACTTTAAACAGTGTCTCCAGGCGTATATCTTGGACTTTAAACAGTGTTTTCATGCCCATATCTTGTGCTTTAAGCAGTGTCTCCAAGCCTATATATTGTACTTTAAACGGTGTCTCCAGGCCTATATATTGTGCTTTAAACAGTGTCTCCAGGCCTATGTCTTGTACTTTAAACAGTGTCTCCGAGCCTTTATCTTGTGCTTTAAACAGTGTCTCCGTGCCTATATCTTGTACTTTAAACAGTGTCTCCGAGCCTATATCTTGTGCTTTAAACATTGTCTCCAGGCCTATATCTTGTGTTTTAAACAGTGTCTCCAGGTCTATATCTTGTGCTTTAAACAGTGTATCCAGGCCTATATATTGTACTTTAAACAGTGTCTCCAGGCTTATATCTTGTGCTTTAAACAGTGTCTCCAGGTCTATATCTTGTGATTTAAGCAGTGTCTCTAATCCTATATCGTGTGCTTTAAACAGTGTTTTCGAGCCCATTTCTTGTACTTTAAACAGTGTATCCGAGCCTATATCTTGTGCTTTAAACAGTGTCTCCGAGCCTATATCTTGTGCTTTAAACAGTGTCTCCAGGCCTATATATTGTACTTTAAGCAGTGTCTCCAGACCTATATCTTTGTGCTTTAAACAGTGTCTCCAGGCTTATATCTTGTGCTCTAAACAGTGTCTCCGAGTCTATATCTTGTGCTTTAAACATGTCTCCGAGCCTATTTCTTGTACTTTAAACAGTGTCTCTAGGCCTATATGTTGTGCTTTAAACAGTGTTTCCGAGCCTATTTCTTGTACTTTAAACAGTGTCTCTAGGCCTATATCTTGTGCTTTAAACAGTGTCTCCAGGCCTAAATCTTGTGCTTTAAACAATGTCTCCAGGCCTATATCTTGTGCTTTAAACAGTGTCTCCAGGCTTATATCTTGTTCTTTAAACAGTGTCTCCAGGCCTATATCTTGTCCTTTAAACAGTGTCTCCGAGCCTATATCTTGTGTTTTAAACAGTGTCTCCACTCGTACTTAAAACAGTGTCTCCAAGCCTATATCTTGTGCTTTAAACAGTGTCTCCAGGCCTATATCTTGTACTTTAAACAGTGTCTCCAGGCCTATATCTTGTGCTTTAAACAGTGTCTCCAGACCTGTATCTTGTGCTTTAAACAGTGTCTCCAGACCTATATCTTGTCCTTTAAACAGTGTCTCCAGGCCTATATCTTGTACTTTAAACAGTGTCTCCAGGCCTATATCTTGTGCTGTAAACAGTGTCTCTAGGCCTATATCTTGTGCTTTAAACAGTGTCTCCAGGCCTATGTCTTGTAGTTTAACAGTGTCTCCAGGCCTATATCTTGTCCTTTAAACAGTGTCTCCAGACCTATATCTTGTCCTTTAAACAGTGTCTCCAGGCCTATATCTTGTACTTTAAACAGTGTCTCCAGGCCTATATCTTGTGCTGTAAACAGTGTCTCTAGGCCTATATCTTGTGCTTTAAACAGTGTCTCCAGGCCTATGTCTTGTAGTTTAACAGTGTCTCCAGGCCTATATCTTGTCCTTTAAACAGTGTATCCAGGCCTATATCTTTGTGCTTTAAACAGTGTCTCCGAGCCTATATCTTGTGCTTTAAACAGTGTTTTCTGATGTGTTCTAATGAGTGCTTTTGCGCGGGCAAAGGGGAGCAACTCGTCAGTGACGCGGCTTGCAAGCGCCCCCTATCGGCAGCGTCTTAAGCAGATAAAGCGCTCATTCAGGCTGAACGACATCAGTGACACCAAAGTTCTTGTACTTCTCATAGAACTCCAACCTGAAATCACAAAGTAAATGAAATATAGACCTATATGAGCACTTCAGCTTTCAATCAGTGACGTGTAAAGAGGATACTCTCAGCTGTGACTAATGTCACTTTGTCAGTCAGCTGGACTCTCACTCACGAATGTCCCATTAGATTAGTATTTAACGGAATTGCCAACAACTTGAACAAGCAACTGAACAAAATCCTGCCATTTTCCACCACTTCGGAAATTTATAACACATCAACTATCACCGAAAAATATATAGATCAATAATTATTGCTTACAGTACAGCGTCAAAACAATGCGATTGTGAATCTGAGAAAACCCTTGAACCTACTTTGCCACCAAATCAGCCTTTCGTCCAGAGATCCGTGCATTTCTCCGACGTAATTCAGCTCTCAACTCTTGGTCTGTCCAATCTCCGAATGGTTTTCCCATTTTCGGCAGTCACAAGATGCAGAAAATCGCAAATTAATGCTCAAAGAGGTTCGCCGGAATGAAAGTTGAACGGAACAGAGATTCACTCAGAGATGGCTGACGCGACTCGGCGGCGCTACCTAGCGGCTAAGTAAAAACGAGTTGCTCCCCTTTGCCCGCGCAAAAGCGCTCATTGGAAGCAGTGCCCAGTGCGAACGAAGCTAAAGTGGGGTCACGTGATCTTGTGTTCCGGGACTGTTGCATACCAATTGGTGGAAGCTGACTCGAATGATATTGTCATATCCTAGACTGTAGAGTATCCCAAAACGTAGAACGTGACCTACTTGCATATTATTAACATGACGTGTTCACTCGCCAAATCTTGTGATTGGACAATGCCCCGCAGAGATGACTTTCCCCCGCCTACTCTTGTTATCTTAACTGTGATTAGCCGGTTGTAACGGTGAGCGTTTTATGAAATGTCGGACCCAAAGATTTTTGTCTTTGCTGCGTGTGATTACATAAACATTTCTAGAGGAAAGTACCATTTGTTCGGGTAATAAGGTGAAAGAAAACGAGGAAAACACACATTTCGTCATGTTAATAATATGCAAGTAGGTCACGCTCTACGTTTTAGGATACTCTACGGTCTAGGATATGACACACTGCCTACTCTGTGCAAGTAAGCTGCATGATAAGCAACATAGGATCACGTAGCTACATGGCCTGGAGTCGACCAAATCCGCCCCCTTGAACCATGTTCACTTTGAATAATGTAGCAATATCAATGAACGTTTGATGTCTTCTACATAACTTTCAGAAATAATACTATACTTTGGTAACGATTACTTGCTATCTGGGCCAGTAATTCTAAATATAAGCATTTCCTTTGCAAACCAAAGTGGAATATGGTGGACACACGTTGTGTACCTGTAACTACGTAAAAGAGGAAGTCTGCATGTCCAAAAGATCGGTCTGACAAGCCAATCAGGAAGCAACATCGACTACAACTACAAAAGCGTGCAGCGAACTTTTAAGATCACGATGACCAATGTCGATTTCGAACTTACAACAGTTCCTCAATCACTTGCAGCGAGTCTAAGTTCCTGTGAAGTATAGCTGCATGCATCGCCCAATTACAACAGGGGTTGACAGACGTACTTTTGCAACAGCTATGTTGAGAACTCATGTTCAAAGCGTCTGCAATTAGGAGAGTTTGGATTGTTTTGAATGAGTTTGTATGACCTGGGTGGTGTGGAATTTTATTTAACAGCTTAGAGCTGATTTATCTATTGTAGAATTGTAGTTAATGTAGTTTATATATGTGACGTTTTCTTTCTATGGCTTCTGTGCTATTAGTGTTGTTGTTAATGTTGTTGTTGTTGTTGTTGATAATGATGATGATGTTGTTGCTGTAGATGTTGATTTTGTTGTTGATGATGCTGTTGTTGTTGATAATGATGATGATGTTGTTGCTGTTGATGTTGATGTTGTTCATGATGCTGTTGTTGTTGTTGTTGTTGTCTGCAGAGAGAATGCTTTTGATTTACTTGAGTGTGTTTAAGCTTGGTTGTGTGAAGTCTATTTAACTGCTTAGAGCAGGTTAATCTTGTGAAGAATTATGGTTCGGCCTAATTGATGTCTGCAACGTTTTCTGTTTTTGCGATGGTCTTTGTTGTTCGTCTGCAAAGACAAGGGTGCGACATTTTTTTGCTTCAGTTTGAGCTTGGTTGTATGAAATTCTCTTAACAGTTTAAGTTTGTTTTATGTCTTGAATAATTGTGGTTGAATGTTATTGATGCTGCAACTTTTTTTAAATAATACTTTTGCTGTCTTTGCGGTTTAATTAATTTGAAAACGTCGAAGGTTGAATTTTCATGCAATTATTCGGTAGGAAACATATTTTATGAACACTAGTGTGTGTTGAAGTGCAGGTACACACTACATTTGGTGTTGCATCTCATGTTCTGTGCATCTTTGGTGAGTATTGTGGGTTAGAACTTCTCGTTTCAAGCTGGGTTTGAATGTGAAATTTATTTAATACTTTGATTATGTTATAGTTCACGTATGTATTTATGACTGTTTCACTTGCGGATTAATTAAAGGAAACGTTATTGAGTTTTTTGTGTAATAGCACATGTTTTAAGGATGAATATCTATTATAGGGAAAGAGGAGAGAGAGGAGACCTTTCGTAAAGAACCGAATGGAAGGAGGAAGAGTGGGTCGTCATGCACTGAGAGTCCTTATGGAAGTACAAGCTGGAGAAACTTTAGCAGCGCTCACAGTAGACCGGCTGAAAGATTACTGTGCAACTTTGAGGGCAGCGCTACAGCTGCAGCTCAATCTAACGGCAGAAATTTACCGCAACAAGTTACGTCAGGCCAAGGAATAAACCAGCAAAACATTCTGTCATCCCTTGGAGTAAGTGAAAACCTAGCTCCTGATAACAATGGAACGAGCCGGCAAAGGAGACATCACTGAAGGTCGATTTGACTTGATCATGCATGAACAGGTATATGACACCACAGCTCCAAGACTTGTCACCGCCGTCCGCACTGAGGCACAGAGATACGTTCAAAAGTCATAGAAAGTGCTGATTGTCTCAGTGAATCACGTCAGGCCACCAAGAACAACTGCTCCTGTCAGCCAGTACAATCAGTAAGCGGCATCAGCACTGAGGCACAGAGAGATGTTCAAAAGTCATAGGAAGTGCTGATTGTCTCAGTGAGTCACGTCAGGCCACGAAGAACAACTACTCCAGTCAGCCAGTACAAGCAGTAAGCGGCATTCGAGACAAGAGACCATCACGAGAAACGTCGGCATCCGAGACAGAGGGGCAGCAAAGTGCCGGACGCTGCCATTGCGGAGAAGCGAGACACAGGACGTTTGAATGTCCGAATGGGATACAAACTAAGAGAACAGTCACTACTACCGTGACTCAGGCCAACTTCGTCACCTGAATATGTCAGCCAACACAGAGGCCGTCCCTGGTATGCTCCCTCAGGAAAGAAAAGTCAAGGTGAACGGACAGGAAACAGAGGCCACCCGTGACACCGGGAGTGACAGAATACTAGTTCCGACCCATCTGATTCAGCCCGAGAGATACCCCGGAGGTAACATCCTAGTTAAGTCAGTACACTGCATCGAAGAGCATCTTTTATCAGAGATGCATTTGGAAATTGATTTCTTCTTAGGAGGTGCAGAAGCCATGGTTGATGACTCCACGTCACCTGTCATATTGGGGAAGCGTCTCATGATGACAAGAGCGGTATGCAGTCCGTGCTACTGCTGGAAACCACAACTTACTTCCGCAGGCGGAAAACACTAGTGGACTCGTCCAAGGAAAGGGGTGCGGGAAAGACAGCAAAGATGACGTAACACACAGGCTAACGGGCCACAACATCTGATAGGCTGCGTTTAAACATGGGTATTTTCGAGTATATACGCCGTTGTAAAAACGCTACCAGACAAATTGCTGTGGCCAGTCTTTCTTGTGTGTTACGTCATCTTTGCTGTCTTTCCCGCACCCCTCCCCTCGGACGAATTCACTAGTGAAGTCTAACCCAATTTTCCCTGTGCAAACGCGAGCACAAAGATGCCAAGGCAACCAACCAGTAACACCAATACCGGCAACGTCCAGAACTCTGACGTCACACCTGAGGAGCTACGCAGAGAACAAGATAATGATGCGCAGATGGCTAAGTACCGAGAACTCGCGCAAGGACGACCTAAGGACCAGTCTACCAACTTCCTGTACAAGAGTGGCATTTCATACCGACAGCACCATGCTGGAGAGGAGGCACTGCAGGTCGCCGCTCCCACCAAGTGGCGCTACGAAGTGATGAGGATCACGCACGATACGTCTGTGGCACTAGGGAGACTGGGACGAATTTGGATGGATTCCTTTTGCCCAGAGATCAGTCTTTCCCACAAAGCAGTATTTCCAGTCGTGTGCTGGGAGCCAAAGAAAAAATAAAAAAGGCAAGTTGCACAGGGTGCCTTTAGGCAGAGTAAAACTACCAACCACACCACTTGGAAAGGTGGCGGTTGATATCGTGGGACCCATCAGGACAATACCAGACAGAGGGGCGCAGATACGTGTTGGTGCTTTAGTGGACGATGCCACCACGTTTCCCCTTATGGCTACACCCCTCCGTAACATCGATGCCCAGACCGTTGTAGCAGCACTTTGAAACATGTTGTCTGGGGTGAGAATCCCCAGGGAAGACGCCACCGACAGGGGCAAACAGCTTACCAGTGATGTGATGCACGAGGTTAGTCACCTATAATCAGTCCTAGGAACTACTACTTCCCCGTGTCACGCACAAGCCAATGGTTTGGAGAAAGGTTCAACGTCACACAAAAGATCAGGCCACGCACGCTGAACATCGAACAGCCAAGAGAATGGGACTGATGCATTCTGGCACTGCTGTTTGTGCGCTGGGAGGTTCCACAGGAATCATCGACTTTTGCTCCCCTGAAACTCTTTCAGGAAAGATGAACACGTGATCCCATGCAGGTGTAGCGACAGCCATGGACTCGGTAAGAAGATAACCATAGGAAAAGGGCGGAAGCTGCGTGCGTGATCAATCTTCGAAATCGTATCGAGACAACTTGCGAGCCTGCACACCAGAAATTGGAAAGAGGGTGACCAGGTGCTACTGCTGCTACTAACAAAGCGTAGCAAGATGTAATTGCACAGGCAAGGCCATTTCCAAGTGGCAGAGACAGTGACTGATGCCGACTACCACATTAGAAAAGTGGAAAACTATTTCTTTCACGCCAATCTGCTGAAATAATATCTTTGAGACCCACAGATTAGCAGGAGACTCGAAACTGCATTTCTGCTGCCACTGATCTAGAGAAGCGGACAGGAGAATTCAAGACGAAAAATATTCCTTCGATTCTACGTGCACCGGAAGAGGGACCAGAACTTCTTCGTTGTTGTGGTTGTTGTTTTGCTGATCCTGCTGTTATTGTCATTGTCATCATCAACTGCATCATTAAAAATCCTCAGGTTCTCCTGAAGCCTTCATTTAGGATCGCTGACACATCTTGCTAATTGTATGTAATTGCGAAATACTTTTCCATTTATTTTTCTGAATTTGATTACTACTGGCATTAAGATTAGCTAGTTGTGACAAGTTTTTTCTATCATAAGTCCTTGTGCAGTACTTGACTAAGAACCTTTTCTCTGGTAATAGTTTTTGCCTTTATCAGTGTTGGGATGGTTATGAATACAAAGAATTGTTAGCAAATTCGCAATGTGCATATTTGATATGTTAAGCTCTGGCCTTGGGGTCAAGTGTTTGCAAGTGTGAACATGAAGATAACTCACAGTACTTGTACTTGCAAACTTGATATGTTAAGCGCTGGCCTTGGGATCAAGTGTTTGTGTGTGTGGACATGAAGATAATTCACAGCACTTGTACTTGCAAACTTGATATGTTAAGCGCTGGCCTTGGGGTCAAGTGTTTGTGTGTATGGTCATGAAGATAATTCGCAGTACTTGTACTTGCAAACTTGATATGTTAAGTGCTGGCCTTGGGGTCAAGTGTTTGCAAGTGTGGACATGAAGATAATTCGCAGTTCTTGTACTTGCAATTTTGATATGTTAAGTGCTGGCCTTGGGGTCAAGTGTTTGAAAGTGTGGACATGAAGATAATTCGCAGTTCTTGTACTTGCAATTTTGATATGTTAAGTGCTGGCCTTGGGGTCAAGTGTTTGCAAGTGTGGACATGAAGATAATTCACAGTACTTGTTTGCAAACTTGATATGTTAAGTGCTGGCCTTGGGTTCAAGTGTTTGCAAGTGTGGACATGAAGATAATTCGCAGTACTTGTACATGCAAACTTGATGCATCATTCGCTATCATTGTGTTCAAATGCTTGCAGTTATAGACATGTTTCCAATTGTAGGTGTTTGTGACCGTTGTAAAGTGCCATAACCTGCGAGATAATTGTGAATGTTTCCAGTTTGACATACTTTCCCTCGACATGCCCGTTGCTTAGTTACATTACGTAGTCAATACGTAGTTGCTTTTAAAGTATCTCGTGATGTCACCTCGCGATAGTCCGGTGTATTTTTGTTCTCACTCTACAGGTGCGGCACAAAGTATGTAAGTGGGGCATGCATGTGAGAGCGTGACAGAAGGTAGGTGAAATCGAACGAACAGTGCAAGTCCTACTTTGTAAGAAGTGAGTCCTCTATGGAACTCAGTTCCAAGGGTGAAGTGTATGTTGCACTCTACTCTTCACAATGTCCTGTTGTACGGGGGTTCTTCTAGCTTGTACCTGGAAGTCGAAGTTCACAAACGCTGGTGGTCGTTTTCGATAAAACTTTATTCACGCACTGGTCGATACACTGCAGTGACAATCAGTAAACAGTATCGTCGTAACAACTTCACTCACGCGCAATGCCGCAGAGGACTCAATCGCCCTTGCTTATCTTCTAGTTAAGCTCTCACCTTAACTCTGTCGTGTGTGCTCTCGTGTGTTCTCTCCTGTCGCTTTGTCGCGCTTTATAGACCTTAACACAGGCTCCAGAGACTTCCAGAATTTAGTACAATATACTCGGCGGCCGCGAAGCTTCAAGCTTGACGTCACGTGACACAGCCGAGACAAATTTAACCTGACTCAACCACATGACCAGGCAACGGTATTTGCAGAGAGGCTGATGTAAACAGCCCAATTGCGCTACAACATGCTAGTACGTTCTAGAACATTCACAACAAGTACACATGGGAGCGAGGATAACACATGTGAGAGCGTGAAGACAGGTCAGTGTGTTACAACAGTTGACTGCATCCTCACAGGATCGAGCCCCGAGAGTGAAGTGCGATTATGGTATTACTGTGAACTGATCATATTGTCGTGAATCAACAAGTGCATGAATAACGTGTTTTTTTCTTCTAAACAACAACCTGATTCAAATTTCTACTTTTTACCGGCACAAGCTGGGAAAACCCCCGTATCTACATCGACGTAGCAAGGAAAATGGTTGCAACAAATTGGTTTCCAAGGAAACAGTGGAAAGCGTGACAGAAGCAGACAGCGTATGGATGGCGAGAAACGCGTTACACGATCAGCTACCCGCGCCAAGGTGATGGATCTACCGACTGAGGACATGTCGACAATGTCGAGGATCCTGCTTGACCAACAGAGGAAGGGGGCTGATTATCGCCAGCAGAGAGAGCCTGACGATAAAGAATATCACCTACGACTGGAGGGAAAATCCCAGCAAGAGGACGAGTATCGCCAGCAGGAGGAAGAAGTGAGGTTGAATGAACATTGAAAGGCCGAGCATTGCCAGTGGAAAGAGCGAGAGGAAAAAGTGACCGGGGCACAGGAAGAACAACGAGAATCCTACCAGCTCAGAAAGAGCTGCTAGAGACCATATAAGCAGCGACAGAATGGATGGATAGATGGATGGATGGATGGATGGACGGACGGACGGATGGATGGATGGATGGAGTTTTACGACCCATCAGCCTTTATAGACTATATAATGCCAAGCAAGAAAATCAACAGAAGAGTTCCAAGTAAGCGCAATTCAAGTGACGATGTCCCTAGTATATTCGCCTCTTACGAATCGTGTAGAGAGACACGGTGGGTCAATTCTTTTAACCCCAACCCAGAGGGGAACAGAGACAGAAGGATTACAAAAGGAAACTGAGGCAGTGAACTTTCGCCTGGGAGAGGAGGTGGGCCGCTTCGAGGCTCGTCTCCAGCAGGAAGCAACATGCCTCGATTCCCTCAAGGGGTAAATGATGCTCCTCGACACAACTCTCTCTATGTAGAGGTGACTTGGGGGGGTAACCCGGCTTGACAGTGTCATCTGCAGGCTGGAGAGAAACCTCGAAGGGAGAGAGGACATGCAGCCAAACCTCCCTTCTCCAGCCAGACTCTACAATGAAGGATCGGAGACCTAACAACCAAGCAGTTCCGAGCAGAGGTATTACTGTTTGTCCCAACCCATGAAGAGAAACTACCCCCCCCCCCCACCCCCCGCAGTTCACCCTGCCCGGCAGCTACAAACATACGACGGAAAGGCATCACGGGATGCATACCGCATCCAGTTTGAGGTGACCGCGCAGATCAATAGCTGGGGTGAATAGGAGAAAACCAACTTTCTCATCTTCAGACATACAGTCCTGAAAACTGTGCCACCCGAGGAGTAGAGTAACGACTACACTACCCTCGTATAGACCCTTCGTGACAGGTTCCAAGATACCCGGAATGCAGGCCAGGTAAGACACTGCTCTACACCAGGAGATGCAAGTAAGGCGACGCTCTCCCTGCACTAGAAGCCAACTTCTAGAGTCGAGTGAGGCGAGCTCTCCCTGCCTGTAACAAGGAATCAACAGACGATTTGGCCGAGAGAGGTTCCTGGATGCCCTTGCCAATGGCGAGATTAAGCATCAGATCCAGCTGCTGGCTCCAACCATCCTGATAGAGGAAGTCAACACCACTCTCCATGCTGAAGGCATTTCACAGCCTCAGAGGATCAAAGCTACAGGCAGCCAGGAGAAATCAGAGTGATGGCGACACTCTAGCGGCCCAGTCTCTTCAACTCTCATCAGGCGCTACAACTTTGGCAAATTTGGCCACATCGCTCGATGCTATCGACAGAAACCAGTCCTTTAGCCCAACTCTGACAATGCCGAGGGGAGTACCACAGCCTAGGAAACTAGGATGCGCTAGGCTTGGAAAAGGGAGGTGAGGGTGGGGGGTGGGGGCCAAGTCCGTTGTCCCCTGCCTCCTCCGCCTGACACCTCTTCAGTCATTGGCACAAGAGTGTCTGTGTAGACCATGGAGAACGACTGACAGAAAACTGAATCGACGGGGACCCTTGTCAAGCTCTGCCTGAATCAGGAAGCACCATCTCCGTCCTGAGAACTTATGTCCAATCGTTCCAGAGGATAAAGAAGATGTCGGTTGTGCTTAGTGACGTCGGCCTTCTGAATGCATGGAGGGTTGTGGCACTTCTCCGTGATATCGTTTGGTTCGCACAACGTGCCAGCCACCAACGAGCGTCTCATGGAGACTGTCCTGCAGGACCTCCCGCAGAAAGGCGTCCTTGTCTACCTGGATGACGTGATCGTGTATGCCGCGTCATTTGACAAAGAGTTCCACCTCCTGGAGGCTGTCTTTCAACTGCTTGAATGACGGGTCTCAAACTCCACCCCAAGAAATGTCGGCTGTTCCCATGTCAAGTCGGCTGAGCCATTGGTGTCCACACTGACTCTGCAAAGTCCGTGCCGTGCAAGACTGGCTGACGCCCAAGAACATCACAGTGGTCAGCAGTTTCCTGGGATTCTGTATTTATCACGGGTGATTTGTGCCTGGCTTTTCGAAATTCGCCGCCTTGCTACAGCAGACGAAGGGAAAGAAAAGCCCCTTGCTGTGGAATATCCAGTGTGAGGAAACCTTCCAGGAACTGAAGCGTTTTCATACTGACTTGCCAGTCCTGGCCTACCCAGGGGAAGAGTAACCTTTTATCTTCTACACGGACGCCAGCGAATCAGCGCTTGAGGCAGTGCTGTCAGGAGTGCATGATGGTGAGGAGAGGGTCATCGGCTTTTACAGCGCCCGCCATGAGCGTACACAGCGCCAATACTGCGTCACGAGAAGGGAGCTGTTATCTGACGTCGAGGCCTTCTCCCACTTCCGCACGTACCTGTACGACCGACGGTTCACCCTGCGGACTGACTACTTATTCCTGCAGTGGCTATGTGGTTGCCGGACCCAGATGACCAGAGGGCAAGATTGCCTCTGGAGGATAAAGGGATACAGTTTCAAGGTTTTCCATCTCCCCAGTAAGAGTTATGGCAATGCCGACAGGCTTTCACACAGTCCCTGCGACTGTAATGCCTGCCTTCAAATGGTCATGCATGGGGAAGAACAGATGTCTTCTGAGTCATGCTGCGGTATTTTGAGACAGATAACCGTTCAAGCGACATCACTGGCTTCTGCACAGTGACAGGACTGTGACCTACAACTCATTATCCGTTGGATGGAGGACAGCCATGCTCGCCCAACCTGGAGGGATACTGCCGCCGCCAGCCCCGTGACGAAAGGCATACTGGAACTAGTGGGATGCTCTGCAGCTATATGGTGGAGCCCTGTATTGAAAGTGGTTGGGTGAGAAGGGAGGCAGCCATCTCTCCCTGCCTGCGCTATCAAAGATTTTGTAAGAAGAAGCGTTGAAACAGCTGCAAGACAACGAAGGAACAGGACACTTTAGACGGATGAAAATCTACCAGAGAGTCTGCGAGCGGTACTACTGGGTCGCTGTGGATGACTGGTGCCGATGATGCGACATCTGCGCTTCGCGGACCGGACCCCACCGTCACTGTCATGGCCGTGCCCAGATCTACCTGACAGGCACACTGATGGAGAGGGTAGCTGTCGACATCCTGGACCTCCTTCCAGAGACCAAGTCTGGTAACCCGTACATTCTGGTAGTCATGGATTACTTCATCAAGTGGCCCGAAGCCTGCCCTATCCCAAACCAGGAGGCAACGACGGTGACTAGTGTTCTGGTGGAGGGCTTCTTCACCCGTTTTGGGCTGCCCTTGGAGCTGCACTCGAACTAGGGGAGGAAGTTTGAACCGGGGTTTCTTCAGGAAATCTGCCGGCTGATGGGGATCTATAAGACCCGCATGACGCCAACTTATCCCAAGTCAGACGGCATGGTGGAACGGTACAACCAGATCTTGGTCGAGTGCCTCTCTAAGTTCGTCAACGACCACCAGAGGGACTGGGATCCCTTCCGTTTAACAGTCCAGGAGGCGACAGGCACCTCCCCCGGTTGGCTGTTGCTTGGGAGAGACCTCAGGATCCCAGCTGACGGAGCTGCCACGGCCATTGGAGGATATCCTCCGTGACGTGCCCCAGTACGTGACACGGTTTTAGGACACGCTGCAGGCGGTACAGACGTCCGCAAGGACCCACCTGCAGCAGAGCGCGGATCGGATGAAAGCTTGATACGACCGCATGGCTGACGACCAGACCTTCCCTGAGCGCACTCCTATTTGGTATTACAACCCATAGGTCAACAGGGGTGCACCACCGAGCTGGCTCGGCCATGGACATGACCCTACAAGGTGATGAGCATGGTGCACGAAGAGGTGTCTCGTGTCCAGCAGTACCATTGTGCACACACACCCCGCCAACTTCGGATGGTGAACCGTGCCCGACTCTGGAGGTACCAGGGAGACCTACCGCCGTACTGGTGGCAGTCGCCTCGTCGCCACCCTCATCCAGCCGACGTTGACGCCAACGATCCTACAGTTGGGGACGATGTACCAAAACTTTCCTGGGAAGATAAGAGAAACGATGGAGCGGCACCTGAAGATGTGGAGACGCACACGCGGCGAAGGTGGCGTGTGATGCGCCCACCTTGCTTCCTGTGAGGAGGACCGTACCCTTTTGTGACAAGGTTGACGGTAGTCCAGCAGACACTGACCCCATGGACAAGGTAGACACTACTGCAAGGAAGCCTATACCCATGTGTCAGATCTGCATTGTCGCCATTCACTCTCCCATCCATGGACTACCTGGACTGTAACTTGACTTTGCAGTATTTTATTGATGATACTGTTGTTGTTAGATTTTTGTTGGCAGTTGTATGTTTGTTTTAGGTGTTGGTTTTCGATATTCTGTAAATTTTGTTATAAAAGAGTAGTATGGCCGACGAGGTCGTTTCTTTCTTTAGGGGAGGAGCAGTGTTGTAAACTGTTGGAAAATGCGAGAACATAGTAGACATTTCCAGTTTTTATGTGAAACCCCATGATAGGACTGTTGCTTAGTTACATTACGTAGTCAGGGCGACATTACTTTTGAAGTATCCTGTGATGCCGCTTCGCGATAGTCCAGTGTGTTCTTTTTCTCACTCAAATACGGCAAAAACGTAGGTGAAAACGAGCCAACAGTGCAAGTCCTCCTTTGTAAGGAGTGAGTCCTCTATGAAACTTCGTTCCGAGGGTGAAGTGTTCGCATGCGAGCGAACATGACACACGTAAGAGCGTGAAGACAGGCCTGAGTGTTACAACAGTAGACTGTGTCTTCACAGGATCGTGCCCCGAGAGTGAAGTGTAGTTATGGTATTGCCGTGTCCTGATAGTATTGCTGTGTACTGATAGTATTGCTGTATACTGATAGTATTGCTGTGTACTGATAGTATTGCTGTGTACTGATAGTATTGCTGTGTACTGATAGTATTGCTGTGTACTGATAGTATTGCTATGTACCGATAGTGTTGCCGTGTACTGATAGTGTTGCCGTGTATTGATAGTATTGCTGTGTACTGATAGGCCGAGTGGGGGATTCTGTCGACTGGGCAACCCAGGATCTCCATACACGCTGCCCAGGCTCGCGCCCTGGAGAGGTCACTTCAGTGCCGCTGTTTTACAGTGACAGAAACAACACGGGAGACAGCAGTTACGAGTTCTAAGTCCAGAGTGATTGGCGTGTGCTCGGACGCTACGGGTTGTCTCCGACGGTGGGAGGAACCATCGCAGTTCCACTGGTCAGCTACCGCCCGCCTCAATCCGGGCAGCCCCCGGCCAGATAGGTGCTGACCCGCCACAGTCTGCCTGCTTCATTGGGTGCTTGGAGCTTAGGCAAAACCGACAAGCAGACTGTAAAACCCCTGCACCAGGCAAAAAACAAAGAAGCAAAAAAACATGTATCCTGCGAATGGCAAGCTGGAACGTCAGGACAATGTGCCCTGGCCTCTCCGACGACCTAAGTCAGGTCGATGACTCCAGAAAGACAGCCATCATCAACCGCGAGCTGAAGAGGCTCAATATTGACATCGCCGCACTTCAGGAGACCAGGCTCTCATCGAGTGGCAGCCTCAGAGAACAAGACTACACGTTCTTCTGGCAGGGAAAGGAATCAGAGGAACCACGCATCCATGGTGTTGGATTTGCAGTGAGAAATTCTTTACTGCCCTCAATAGTACCACCATCGAAGGGCACACCTCGAATCCTCTCTCTCTGTCTCTCAACCTCCTCTGGCTGTGTACACATCCTGAGCATTTATGCTCCAACCCTTGGTTCTACACCAGAGACGAAGGATCAATTCTATGAGGAGCTTGGGAACACCATCAGAGAGATCCCCGCCACAGACCAACTGTATCTGCTTGGGGACTTTAACGCTCGTGTGGGAGCTGACCAAGAATCCTGGCCTACCAGCATTGGTCACTTTGGTGTTGGCAAACTAAACGAGAACGGACAGAGGCTTCTCGAACTGTGCTCGTATCACAACCTATGCGTCACCAACACGTTCTTCGCCACCAAGCCCCAACACAGAGTATCTTGGTGCCACCCCAGATCCCATCACTGGCACCAGCTGGACCTTGTTATCACACGAAGACCTCTCCTGAGCTGCGTACTCACAACCCGCAGCTACCACAGTGCTGACTGTGACACTGACCATTCTCTGGTTGGTAGCAAGGTGCGTCTAAAACCCAAGCGCATACATCATTCCAAGCAGAAAGGACGCCCACGAATAAATGCAGACAGGACGACCATTCCTGATGCATGCGAGCGCTTTGCCAACCTTATGGAAGAGGCCCTACAGGAGTGCCCCGCTAACAGCGCCGAAGAGAGATGGAACCACATCCGTGACGCCATTTACAACTCAGCCATGGAAGCCTTCGGCAAGCGGGAAAGGCAAAGTCAAGACTGGTTTGTGGCCGAAATTGCTAAACTTGAACCAGCAATAGCAGCCAAGCGAGCAGCGCTGCTGAACTTCAAGAGAGAACCCTCTGGGAGGACCCTCACCGCACTCAGGAAGGCCAGAAATGACGCCCAACGCATAGCCCGGCGCAGTGCCAACGACTACTGGCTGAATCTCTGCCAGAGCATCCAGCTCGCCGCCGACTGCGGCAACGTCCGCGCTATGTATGATGGCATGAAGAAAGCCTTCGGTCCTAGCACCACCAAAATTGCACCTCTGAAATCAGCCGCCGGCGCTGTTATCACGGACAGAGGAAGGCAGATGGAGAGGTGGGCAGAACACTACCAAGAGCTCTACTCAAGGGAAAATGTCGTCAGTGATGCAGCAATTGAGACCACCGGCGCCCTACCAACCATGGTAGAACTAGACTATCCGCCCCCGATTGACGATCTGAGCAATGCCATTGATGTCCTGGCCAGCGGAAAAGCCCCTGGCAAAGATGGCATCCCCCCTGAGGTCATCAAGGCTGGCAAGCGAACCGCCCTCCTCCACCACCTGCATGAGCTCTTACTTCAGTGTTGGGAGGAAGGAGCTGTCCCTCAGGAAATTCGTGACGCAAACATCATCACGCTATATAAGAACAAAGGAGACCGCAGCGACTGCAATAACTACCGCGGAATATCCCTACGCAGCATCGTTGGGAAGGTCTTTGCCCGTGTGGTGCTAAAACGGTTGCAGACACTTGCCGAGCGAGTCTACCCTGAGGCACAGTGCGGTTTCAGATCGGAACGCTCAACCATCGATATGGTCTTTTCCCTCAGACAGTTGCAGGAGAAATGCCGTGAGCAGAGGCGACCACTGTACATCGCCTTCATCGATCTGACCAAGGCATTTGACCTGGTCAGCAGAAAAGGTCTATTCACACTGCTGCAGAAGATCGGATGTCCCCCAAAGCTCCTGAGAATGGTCATGTCCTTCCATGAGGGCACGTTCGGTACCGTCCAGTATGACGGCTCAACCTCAGACCCCTTTCCAATCAGAAGCGGCGTGAAACAGGGCTGTGTGCTTGCTCCTACCCTCTTCGGCATCTTCTTCTCCTTGCTACTGTCCTATGCCTTCAGACAGTCTGAGGATGGTGTGTACATCCATACCAGAAGTGATGGAGGTCTCTTCAACCTAGCCCGCCTCCGTGCAAAGACCAAAGTGCAAAGGGTCCTGATCAGAGAGCTGTTGTTTGCTGATGATGCTGCCCTGACTGCGCACACAGAGGAGGCGCTGCAGTGTCTCATCAACTGCTTTGCCCAGGCATGCAAAGAATTCGCTCTGACCATCAGCATCAAGAAGACTGAAGTCATGGGTCAGGATGTCAGTACCGCTCCCAGCATCTCCATCGGCGATCACACCCTTATGGTGGTGGAGGAGTTTACATACCTGGGCTCCACCATCTCAAGCAACTTGTCTCTGGACGCCGAACTAAGCAAGCGCATTGGCAAAGCCGCAACATCACTGGCCCGCCTCGGAAAGCGTGTCTGGGACAACTCCATGCTGACGACAAACACCAAGATGAAAGTCTACCAGGCCTGTGTTCTCAGCACGCTCCTTTACGGAAGCGAAGCGTGGACCCTGTATTCCCGCCAAGAACGCCGGCTCAACACCTTTCACATGCGTTGCTTCAGAAGGATCCTGGGCATCAGCTGGCATGACTGCATCCCCAACAAGGACGTACTGGCGCAAGCAGGTATTCCCAGCATGTTCGCCATGCTCAGCCAGAGACGACTTAGATGGCTGGGTCACATCAGCAGGATGGATGACGGCCGAATACCCAAAGATGTGCTGTACTGCGAGCTCGCCACGGGATCCAGACCTGCAGGAAGACCTCTCCTCCGCTACAAGGACGTTTGTAAACGTAATATGACGGCGGGAGGCATCAACCCAGCAGACTGGGAAACGGTGGCCGCTGACCGCAACAGCTGGAGACACGCCGTCAAGACTGGCATCCAGGCCAGCGAGAGGAGGAGACGGGAGCAGTGGGAGGAGAGGAGAGAACGCAGACGACAGAGGATAGCGTCGGCATCCACAGAGCCACGCCAAGACTTCACTTGCGACAAGTGCAACAGAGCATGCGGCTCAAGGATCGGGCTCTACAGCCACAGAGTACGCTGCCTCTCAACCCCGGACTGACCAAACCTGGCGCACACCCCCATAGTCTCACGAGACTGACGGATGCCAACAACTCTCAAAATCTATAAACATGATTAGACCTTTCAAGTGTTTGTCATTGGCATACGAGATAACATAATGAATTAATCTAATATTTTCCCCAATATTCCTTTCTCGCATGAACGCAGTTTGTGAGTGATGTATAATGGTAGGCAGCACTTTTTAAATTCTGTTTGCTATAGATTTGGCAACAATCTTATAATCTGTATTCAGTAGCGTTATTGGTCTCCAATTACTCAATGTTGTTCTGTCTCTGTCTTTTTTAGGAATCAATGTAATGATCCCTTGGTTTTGCAGCGGTGATAATTTTCCTGTTTCAAAAGAATAATTAAGGGAATTCAACAAATGCGCTTTTATATCTGACCAAAATATTTTGTAGAACTCGATCGGGATACCATCACTCCCAGGACTTTTATTGTTATGCATAGTTTTAACGGATTCTTGAATTACTGCTTCCGTAAAAACTCCCTCACATAATTGTTTTTCTTCATCTGAGAGTTTAATGCAATATTTAGGGAAGAAGTCACTTGGGATGATATTTGTTGCTTTTTTTAAATATAATCTTTCGAAATACTGTTTTTCCTCCTTTAATATTTCGGTTGGGTCATTAATAATTCTATCATTTATTTTAAGTTCTGTAATAACCTTGTTTTCATAATTTCTTTTTTCTAAATTTGCGAAATACTTTGTGTTTTTCTCACCGACTTCCATCCATCTGACTTTCGCTCGCATTATGATTCCATTTACTTTACGATCATACAATAGTTCTAATTGCCTTTGCTTATTTTGCATTTCATTTTTAAGGTTCGGGTCATTGGAGGCGTTCCGCTGATCATTGATAGCTTCTATTTCCTTTTGTAGCGATAATTCTCTATTCCTACTTACTTTACTTTTTCTGAGCAGAGTAAGCTATAGATTCAGATCTGACCGTTCCCTTTAGTAATTCCCATTTAGTATTTGGATTCGCATCTTTGTTCATGTCTACTATTGCCCTTATCTTTTCCTGCAGTCTAGTTTTGTACTCATTATCCAGCAAAAGATTAGTATTCATTTTCCAGAACCCTGGACCTCTGTCTGGAATAGATGTATCTAATGTATCTGACAACAAGAGAGTCCCCGCACGCCTTTTTAGTGCTTACCCTGTTGAGGCCGCTCCCGCCCCGTGATATTGGTGCAAAGCACTCCTTTTGGCTTCCTTCACTGAACTCTCCTCACTACCTTGCCGCCCTGCACGTGTTTCACCGGCCCTTGTCACAGTATATATTTCTTTTCCACAGCCAGCCTTGTTACTTTGGCCTGATGAAGAAGCCTCAGCTTCGAAAGCTTGCCGTAAAGAAATACAGAGCATCGCTGCACGCCCCTGCCAACCCGCTGCCTCTCCATCCTGTAGCGGTGATTACCCGCATCGGCGGCAGTACAACCCTCAAACGGCCCTCTTCAGGGCCAGACTTGCTCATGAAAGAAACAGTCGGTTGCTTGTCTTTTACTCTTCTTTTCAACAAGAGAGTGGTCAGACATGAGACCTGTATACTTTTTGTCTGTCTAGTGTTATTGACTAGATTTGATGACACCATAATGTAGTCTAATCTACAATATATTCTAGGTGTACCGTTCGAGTACCATGTGAATATTTTCTTATTTGGGTTGAGCAATCTCCATATGTCATTTAATTCATGTTCTTCCATCATGTCTTTGATTGTCTGCCTTTGCTTGATTTTACTATCTGCCCGCCCACCTTCTTTGTCGATTCTATTATCCATAGTTACATTAAAATATCCTCCTACAACCACAGTTTCCCCTTGGTTCGTAGCTATTTCATTACTAAGTGAAAAAAAGAGGCATCATCATCATTAGGTCCATAAATGTTGAATAGAGTATAATAGTGGCTATTTATTTCTATTCGAACCATCTGAATTCTACCTACCATAATTTCTTTATAATGCATACTTTTTAGTGGAAAGTTTGACTGGAAGAGAATCCCAATGCCAGCTGATGAAGAGCTGTTACCAGAAAACATTGCTGTATATCCCCATTCATTCTGCCAAAACTCTGCTGTCTCCCTTGTCACGTGTATTTCCTGTAGAAATATTATGCTAAATTCATTATCCCTTAGCCAGGTGAACACCTTTCTTCTCTTTCTAAAGTCCCTCAAAACTTTTGTGTTAAATGTAGCCAATTTTATTTTCATTTTGTTGACTAGAGTGGAAAATTATGCTGATTCCACAGATGATCGCTCTTCCTACAATCACACAGCTTGGGCACATACTCTTCTTATGGAGAAAAAAACTTACACCAAGGGAGAGGAACATTCTCTTCGTGCACTGGCCAGCCCGCCAGCCTTCCCAGGCCTAGGTTAGTTGGATCGCGGAAACAAAATTTAGTCTATAATTTGACTCGAATATTTACAGATTGT
>JAWQFJ010017505.1:97500-107500 GCA_034096865.1 Theodoxus fluviatilis
CTAGGCCAGCCCTAATTAACGAATGGTAAAGCTAATCTGCAGTTCCACGTGGGTGACTTATCTCGTGAGTCTGTTGGAAGCGCTCTCCGAATATTCGTCGAAACAACGTGTATATGTTACCGGAAACAAGCGGAGCCAGGAATTACGCGTAATCCCTAAGCGTTTTAGTGAATACACGTAATAACTGTTTCACTCGGGGATTACGCGTAACCACGGAAATTTCCAGTGATTACGCGTAAATTCCTGAAAAACGACCCCAGTTATTACACGTAATCTCTGACACTCTGATGCCGTGTACATTAATGTATTCTTGCATTTTTTATGCATTTTTTAAATGTTTGTTTTGTAGTGCCTGAAAATATGTTTCACAAATAAATAATTGTGTTTTGAAATGTTGATCTGGTATTGCAAAATACATCATATTGCTTTTGTAGTGCTGAATCTTAAATGTGTTTCCTTTCCCTCTCCATGCGACCAATGCAAACAAAGGCTGGCAGCATACAGATGATACATAATTTTATTAGTTCAGAATTTTATTAGTTTATTAGTTTATTAAATATTAGTTTAAAAAACATAGGGTAAAATGCTCAGTTTAAAAGCATCGAAAGTTTTGGTTCAAAAACAATTCTGAAAATAAATCCTGGTGGTAAGGAACGTTTGCACTACATTGTCACTTGTTGAAACAATTAAGGCTGCTATGGCAGCATGAGTTGCACTTAAGCCCGGCTTTAAAGCATCTGCATCGCCTTGTCTAACACTTTTTGGAGCCAGTGCAGTTGCATCTTGTGAAACCTTGCCCACCCGAAGCCGACTGAGAAATGACCGCCGAGCGCAGTGAAACTGTTTTTTCAGTGTTGATGTCGTCAGTGTGCAGAAGGCGCTGAGGGCAGAGATCGAACTGGTTTCTGGAATACAGACCACTGATAATACTAGCTTTAACGGCTATCCTATATTGGTCGGTGTCTTCTCGTTTGTCAATTATGATACCAAGAATGTTTCTGGCATCACCTCTCCAGCGATCGACCTGAGGAATCGGCACGGCAACATTGTCTCCCGGTTGGCCAGCCTTCAGATCTATGCGACTTCTTTTCACCATCCTTTCTGCTTGAGAAGCTTGAGCATCGACTGCTGCACGACGACGCTTTTTGATTGCTTTGATGTTTTCTGCAACCGTGTGGCTTTCATCAGAAGAAACAGGGCTGTCAATTGTAACATCGTTGGCAGTGTGGTTGTCAGGATCTTTTGCTGAGACTTGCTGACTTGTCACATTGTCAACAGTGTAGTTCGGATCTTGTGCTGAGACTTGCTGACTTGTCACATTGTCAACAGTGTAGTCAGAATCTTCTGTTGGCCTGACTGGTGCGTAAGCAAGAAGATCCTCCTCAGTCTCCATCCTAGCAATCACTTCCTGCGGTAAAGACGAACTAGTAAGCCTGTCACGAACATTACAGCCAAACATCGCAGAGTACGGGGAACACTTTATGCCAGAATGGAGAGCACGGTTTTTCTGAAACTGAACAAACTTGAGGCCTGTGGGCCAGTCTTGTGAGTCGTTGTCAGCCATCCATGCAACCAGCATATCCTTAATGTCACCATTTGCACGTTCAACCGACCCCTGACTTTGGGGAAACGAGGCTTCCCATGCACCAAGGTTAGGGCGGGCGAAACTTCCTTCAACTCTGCAATAACGTGTGCAGTGAACTCGGATCCGTTATCGCTTTGTAGGATAACGGGCGCACCAATTAGAAGTAAATATCCAACAGATGAAAAGCTAAATCTGCAGCTCTTTTAGACGTCAGGGCTCGAAGGATACAAAACATTGTCATGTGATCCTGATAAACCATGATCCATTTTTTGTTGGCTCCGCTCATGCTTTGCATATCGATAAGATCAATCTGTGCTATTGATGAGAACTCTTTTGTCAGGATAGGACGAACCACCACGCCCTTCGTCATCGGTCGTTTTCGTTTCTTTTGGCATTCGTTATCATTAAAACCTGAGACTGACGAAAATACTAGACTGAATTCGAAGTGAAAACTTACTTCTCCAGATAGTAGTAACCGAGCCTCTCCTTGCTTTGCGGATTACTAGCAGCTGCTTTCAAGTCATCGATGATCTTTTGGTAATCTCTTTTTGGAATTAACCCTCTTTTGTTTGCATTAAAATGCTCGGTGAGAGACTTCGTAAATTTCTCCTCGATCGACATCTTCTTGAGACAGGGCAAGAATGAAGCATAAAGCAAGGGGTCAGACCAATGAGAAAGAACGCAGGCCTATACGATAAGCCAAAGAATCCGGGGAGTTGATACACAGTTCAAATCTGAACTGCATTTATTGAAATTCGCTCATGTTGATCTAGATCTATCCTTCGTTTATGTATCACAGATTTGAGCTGGTTCAGAATACTGACACAAACCTTATGCTCTCCCAACAAGCAAACTACACTGAATCATCATCATCATCATCATCATCATCATCATCATCATCATCATCATCATCATCATCATCATCAGTTCAACATACTGACAAAAACCATAGGCTCTCTCAACAAGCAAACTACACTGGATGATCATCATCATTATCATCCTCCTCCTCCTTCTCATCATCATCATCAGTTCAAAATACTGACACAAACCATAAGCTCTCTCAACAAGCAAACTACACTGATTCATCATCATCATCATCATCATCATCATCATCATCATCATCATCATCATCATCATCATCATCATCATCATCGTCGTCGTCGTCGTCGTCGTCTCCGTCGTCGTCGTCGTCGTCGTCACCGTCGTCATCAATGATCAACGGCGTCGTCATCAACGTCATATCAGGAAATACGCGTAATAACTGGGGTCATTTTTCAAGCAAACTACACGGCATCAGAGTGTCAGGGATTACGCGTAATAACTGGGGTCGTTTTTCAGGAATTTCGCGTAATCACTGGAAATTTCAGTGGTTACGCGTAATCCCCGAGTGAAACAGTTATTACGCGTATTCACTAAAACGCTTAGGGATTACGCGTAATTCCTGGCTCCGCTTGTTTCCGGTAACCTATATAACACGAGTTTACTAACTTTGAATTCCAGAACTTTCCAGGGGAAGGTAGGTTCACAGTTACCGCTAAAGGAGTATAGCGGCGACAGCAACTTTGGTGGGAACTTGTCTCTAGTTGCAGCAGAAGGGATGACAATGCAGCGTGGAGAAGTAGCGGCGACGGCAGCGTTGGTGGACAGCGTTGATGGGGACTCGTCTCCGTTCGTAGCAAAAGGGTTTACGACAACAGCGTTGATGGTCAGGCACCTCTGAGACGAGTTGGAGGGAATTCTCTGTCTCACCAGGGCCTTCGGGGCGAGCCTTGTGCTCTGCTTGCATGGTTAGTCCAAAGTAAAGGGGACGACGGTTCTCCGTTGTTTTTCATGGACTTCAATGTTGAGGGGAGGAGCCATTCATGTCGTGACATGCCGTGGTGACCTGTTGACTCCACCCACATTTTGGGAGGTAGCTGCAGACTCAACTAACTTGTTGTTGAACTTTCCATAATTAACTACTCAGTGGGGGGCTAATGTGCTAGCGTCGCCAACAGGGCTCTGACAGGACGCTCCTTAATGCCTGACACCCCATGCTGACTGCACCTGCACATGGGATCTCCAGATACCAATAGCTGCCTTCTATATTCATTCCCTTGATTCGCTTGGCTGAACTCACAGATGGGCCTGGATTACGATCGCTGCCTTCTCTATTCATTCCTTTGATCCACTTGGCTGAACTCACAGATGGGCCTGGATAACAATCGCTGCCTTCTCTATTCATTCCCTTGAACCACTTGGCTGAACTCACAGATGGGGGACCATCACACAACCTTCTCATTTAATCATTTGCTTATGTGTGTGCTGAGCAGCAGTATTGAGTCAACCAGGGCAGCAATGCAAAATGAAAAATAATGCCACAGAAAATATTCTGTCCTTTGTAAAGTTTTGACTGTAAACATTGACTGGAGTGAATCATGCTATGGTAAACAGTGAATTCAAGTTTGGCAACCTATATTTAGATGTCTTTTAATCATGTTTACCGTAATAACCCAGTGTCCACCCGGATTGCCAGATTCACGTCCGAACCATTCGAGGCTTCAAAGAAAAACTACACACCAGAGCATGTTCCTGTCGGCCCTTCCCATGCACCAGTACTCAAGCACCTGGCGGTAGAGTTGTCTCCCTTGAAGACGTAGCCTACGTCACAGCGGTAGGTGGTGGTGGCGCCCTCTAGTGTGTCGTTGTAGGAGACGGAGGCTGCCGGGAGCTCTGGAGGAAGGCTGCAGTTGGCTGCAACGTCACATGATATTTGGAAGCAAAAACAGGGATGGAGGTGAAAACTCAAACAAAACCGCAGGAGAGAGATTAATGAGAGAGAGAGAGAGAGAGAGAGAGAGAGACAGCCGGGGGGAGGATTTTTAACGAGAAGGCCACTGAAAGAGGTGTTGCATTGTCTGTGTGCTCTCTTTAAACCCAAAAACCGAAATGAAAGAAAATGAAACAAACCAAAATAAAGTAAAGTAAACATATATTAAATTAAACTAATGTAATTGAATGTTGAAAAAATAAGATAAAACGATGTTAAATGGAACGGAATGAAAGGAAAGAAAAGAAAACAACTGTCAATAGTTAACAAAATTAAATGAAATAAAAGGAACAAAACATAACAAAACAAAATACAGAAAATACATGAGGCAAACAAAACGAGAAAAAAGTACTTGGAATGAAGTTGATTTGAATTAAATAAATGAATGAATGATACAATGCAAGATAAGTTATGCTACAAGAAGGATTTGGTCTGAAATGTCTCTTTCCAATAAACCCTGCGGGGTTTGCACTGTACCCACATTTTAAAAATACACATTTTCATTGGATGGATGCATTTGGGAGGATAAGGAGAGTGTAGTGCGGATAGAGTGGGGACGGGGAAGGGGTGTAGGGGTGTGGGGTGGAGGGTGGAAAATGATGGGGGGGGGGGGGTATGTGAGGTGGAAAAGGAAAGGGGGGGGTATGTGTGGTGGAAAATGAGGGGGGGGGGGTATGTGAGGTGGAAAAGGAAAAAGGGGGGGGGTATGTGGGGTGAAAAAGGAGGGGAGGGGTATGTGGGGTGGAAAATGATGGAGGGGGGGGGGTATGTGGGGTGAAAAAGGAGGGGAGGGGTATGTGGGGTGGAAAAGGAAAGGGGGGGGGGTTTGTGGGGTGAAAAAGGAGGGGGAGGGGTATGTGGGGTGGAAAATGATGGAGGGGGTGGTATGTGGGGTGGAAAAGGAGGGGGTGGTATGTGGGGTGAAAAAGGAGGGGGGGGGTGGTATGTGGGGTGAAAAATGAGGGGGGGAGCTCTTTACCTGCACACCATCCTTGTAGTGCACTCCATTTCCCCTCCACTCCACAGTCGATCACGTGACTTGTGCCTTGGAAGGCGTGGCCCGCGTCACAAGCGTAGCTGGCCCGTGATTGGACGGAAGTGGAGGTGAAGGTCACTTTGGCGCGAGGCACGCTGGGAGGAGTTTCACACGTGACCACTGCAGACAGATACAAATTGGTCTGTTTGTGTGGATAGCCCTTCCGCTAGACATTGGACAAACGAAACTCAAAGGAAGTAGTTGGAGCCACACGAGAATACAAACAAGGTCTAAGCATTAGGACGTACGAAAGTCACTGGCGAGGCATATAAGAAAGAAAAACCTGAATACCTGGCTTTCACAGACTCCAAAGTAAATTTGCATTATGAAAATTACATTGAGATACAAATTCTAACAACTGAAAGAGGTAAAACAAAAACAAAACAAACAAACAAACAAGCACAAAGAAAAGAACGGACAAACAATCAAACAAAACAGAAACGGACAAATACACGAACCAAAAAAGCTAACAGAAAAAGCAGACAAATGGTATAAAGAATTCCCAAAATAGAGATAACATGAGAACGTGCAAGTGAAGGAATGTACGCCTGTCAACATTCCAACCAGTAAACGTTTCGACAAAAATGGCAGAAACCGGATAGTTTATGCACGTGCATTACAGTCTTAGTTTTATTTGTAAGGTGTGGATGTGATGTGTAGACCATACACATTGAGTATTATCTATCGTCTTGTGGAAAGGAACCTAAACCGGAACAGAAACGATGACAACAACACCAACAACAACAACAACAACAACAACCATCCCAACAACAACAACAACACAATAACATTTTTAAAGCGTACAATCACCCAAAGACAAAAGAAAATACACAATTATTTATCTTTTTGTTACATTATGTCATGCGCGATTATAGATGCCTAGAGAGAGAGAGATAGATATATAGATAGATAGAGAGAGAGAGAGAGAGAAAGAGAGACAGACAGACAGACAGACAGACAGACAGAGACAGAGACAGTGAGACAGAGAGAGAACTGAACTGAACTGAACTTTATTTGAAGGCCGACCGCCCGTTGAACAATACAAAATAACATTCAAACTTCTTTACCATTTCAATATTTCGATCCATTAGGTTTAGATACATACTATTTATTATACATTATTATCAATTTCTCTTTCTCTCATTTTCAAAGCATAGTATATATACATCGACACATGAAGTGTTACTCTAATGTTTGTTCCCCTTAAGAGGTAGGTATAGTCTCTCCTGCCCTTTACTTGCTGTGTAATATATCTCTCTCTGAGATCGGTGTATTTCCCACAGTCGAGTAGAAAATGCTTTTCGTTTTCGATTGTATTGATACAGAATGGACAATACAAGTCTCCTATTTCTCGATAACCAAAACGTTGGTTAATTTTTAGAGTTTATACCTAAACGAAAAGGTATAAAAAATCTCCAAATATTTTAATAGTAAGAAACGTAAGGTATTTTTCTTGACCAAACATTCCTTGGAACAAGGAATACAATGAGAATCTCTCTCTGCTTAGGTTTCTTCCCTCCCAAGATTGCTGGTAGCAGTCCCGTAATCTTTGCTTTAATTGCATTAAAAATAGTTTCTCATTACCTACACCTCCGTTCATCCACACATATGCAAAGCCTAATTTGCACAGTGTGTCCTTTACCATACAGTTCCAATTCTTTTTGTCAGGTATTTTGGAATTTCTTAGCATTTCATAAGCTTGTCGTGGGAGTCTGTGTAATGGCATGGTGGATAACCTTAGCCAATATTTGACAGTTTTAATTGTGCTATTGATTACGAGGGGGTATCTACCTAATTCTCCATAGACAAAATGGTTAGGCGATCTTATATCTAGTCGAAAAAACTTTTTACAGGCAGATACGTGTACCCTTTCCACCGTTTCCTGGTTCTTTGTACCCCATAATTCGGCACCATACAACAAACTAGGCATTACTTGTGCATCAAACAGCTTCATGAACATCGTAGGATTAGTACTGCGGATCATCCACATTGCTTTCATAATTTGAACCATTTTTTGTCTACTTTTAATTACAATCTCTTCTAAAGAGGCATTTTCAGACAGTTTTGTAGTAAAAGTACAACCTAAATATTTATAACTGTTTACTACATCTAACTTAATGTTATTAAGGTTCCATCGTTCTCTTTCTGCCAAATGACCGCCCTTTCTGAAAACCATTACCTTTGTCTTCTCGGCATTTACTTGGAGACCCAGGGTTTTCGATACTCTAGCCAGGGAGTTAAGTTGTTTTTGGAGCCCATTTGGTGTTAGAGATAGAAGAGCAAACCATCGTCGGCAAACAGTAAAGCAAAAATCTCTGCTCTGCCTGGTAGCATTTGAACCTCATGTTTCCCATGTGCTTTAACATAGTTTGCCACCGCATTAATGTAGAGGAGAAAAGCTGGTGCTCTCTTTGGCCCCTTGCTTTACGCCAAGCGGACATGGGAAGTATTCAGATATGTGGTGGTTCCAACGGACACATGATTGTACATTTGAATACATGGCTTTGAACAGTTTAACGAATTTAAATGACAAACCAGCAGCCTGCATTATTTTCCAGAGTTGACCACGATTCACAGAGTCAAAGGCTTTCTTGTAATCAATAAATGCGACATATAATTTACCTCTACCTTTTCCGTAAACGTTTTTCATGGCAATGGAATGCAGGGTAAAGACATGGTCCATGGTTGAGTGGTCTGGCCGGAATCCAGCCTGTTCGGCACATACTTTATCCTCGATTTCTAACCATCTTCGTAATCGTTTCGCTAGTATTGACGTGAAAATTTTACTAACAATAGGAAAAAGGGATATACCTATAGACAGAGAGAGAGAGAGAGAGAGAGAGAGAGAGAGAGACAGACAGAGACAGAGAGAGAGAGAAAGAGAGACAGACAGACAGAGACAGAGACAGAGAGAGAGCGAGAGAGAGAGAGACAGAGAGAAAGAGAGAGTGGGGGGAGGGGAGAGACAGAGAGAGAGTGAGAGAGAGAAAGAGAGAGACAGAGAGAGAGAGAAAGAGAGAGATAGAGAGAGATAGAAAGAGAGAGAGAGAGAAGGCGAGAGAAGGCGAGAGATGGAGAAAGATAGAGACAGAGAGTATCGGGTTAGAGATTGAGACCGAACGAGGAAATGTGCACTGCAGAGATTCAGTGGATTAGGTTGGACATCTAGTAATGAGGTAAGTTACATTTGTCTCTGCATATTCGGACATGTAGTGGGTTTTTTGTTCTAGATTTAGACCAACTTCGGCCGTCGTGCGTTGCGCTCCGTGCGCGTCAACCCTGCCGAGGTTACGGATTGAGTTGGCCAGACCAGTGTAGAAGTGCTAGGCCCTCGGACCGCGAGTCGTGTTGCAGACTTTATTGACTATGCAAGTGTACTGAATTTTGCCCAGACTTATGTGAACATTCGGTACAATTCTTTTCTTGTGACTTTTGGCGCGCTGGGCCAGTGAGTGATACTCGACCGACTTGCCGTTTCAAAAACGAACTGTGATAGTACTGACACACGCAGGTGTTCCGTGACTCTTAGCAAAGGAGTGTAGCGTCACGTTAGTGCCATTGTCATACTGTTTTGGCAGTGCTGAGGTTCTGCTGGTTTCTGGAGGAGTCCTTAGTGGTTAGTGGAAAGATCTCAGCCAGCATGGGGGTAGACACCGCTACATACAGCGCCCGCATACGATGCTTCGAAGCGCGTGTCGGAATGGCGCCCACGTGCCGGCACAGCAGCTGCTGCCCTACGACGCTGAAAAAGAACTGCATAATTCAAATTGCTGCTAGAGTGACGATACGTGTCGCTGTTGTCTTCGCGATGATTGGTATTGCTCACTGCCTGCACGCGTCTCTGACATCGAATTGTGCAACCAGTTTCCTGTCTCTATGCGAGGCACTGATGTGTGCTCGGCGACAGAATCAGCACCGTATGTCCATGAGCCAAGCTCCACAGGCTACACACATGACAGGTCGACCCTCCTGTTGGTAGCAATGGATATAGAAAAAAGCGGGCCACTGAAAAAGGAAGACATGGAACAAATGATGAAAGTAATGTATGAACACATCGAAGAATCTAGGATGAAGCTAGCCCATGAGTTAAAAAATGAAATAGAAACCATGAAGAGAGAATTTCACGGCGTGATGGAAAAGGTGTTGGAGATCGAGAAGGGGTTCCAGAAATAGGACAAAAGATAGACTGTATGAAAGAACACATAGTCCATTTAGAAGACAAGCAGGATGGGCTTGAGTTTTTCATGAGGGAATTGAGCGAACGCGTCGAACAACAGGAGAGGCGTAGCCGCCGGGACAATATTTTGCTGCACGGAGTGAAAGAAAGCGAAGGAAGTGAAACCTACGAAGAGTCCGTGCAGAGAGTGCTGGAGGTCGTGAACGACGTGCTTGAAACTCCCATGCACGCAACTGACACAGAGAGAGAGAGAGAGAGAGAGAGAGAGAGAGAGAGACAGAGACAGAGAGAGACAGAGAGAGACAGAGAGAGACATAGAGATATAAAGAGAGAGACAGAGAAAGAAAGGAAAGGAGAGAGACAGAGACACAAAGCGAAAGAGAGAGAGAGAGA
>JAWQFJ010017506.1:0-7500 GCA_034096865.1 Theodoxus fluviatilis
TTCAGCATGACCGTGCGCCGATCACGTGTCACCTCTCTCGCTCATGGACTCTGGGCTCCGTGGGCGACTGACTTTCGCGCTGTGGCGTCAATGACGAACGCGCGCTGGGTAGAGGGTTGTGTAACAGAAGAAAACAACTCTCTGGTGATTTGTTTAGGAGATGGTTGGTGGAGTAGAGACGTGAAGTGTGTATGCAATATGTATGCCACCTCCACCTCAGTGATGTCGCTTTCATGGTCCACCCATTTTCTTCTGCTGCAAGGGGTTTATCTCCTCTGCCAGGATCTGAAAGATCGTTACAAAGTTTCCAGATTTTGGCAGATTGGTGCTTCTGTTTCTCAAGTTATGTTTGGTAAAAGTCTAACTTCGCTCGACAAGTTTTTGATCTGTTTTTCTGTTGGCTTTATATTTTTGGAGAAGGTTACTTGTTTTAGATGTCTTTCTCTTATGGCTAATATTGCATTTCTTGTTAACCGCACGTGTCTACTAATTTTCTTGTTTTCCTTTTTACTGTGAATTTTTGTTTTAATAATTGTTGAGAAAACTTTATATTTTGTTGAAAGCTAGATCATGATCTTCACAGCAATACAATTCTGCTCATTCTGCTCTATTCAGGTCATTTACATCTATGTCTAACTCTGTGCAATTCTGATACCTAATTACTTTATGGTTGTATTTCAATCTGTGTGTTTTCATGTGTGAGACCGAGACATGAACATGGTTAGGATCACTGATTGAGTATTCCATATCGGTTGGGTTCGTAGCTATATTCTGTGAAAATATTTTATGCACAGGATCAAATACGGTAGGTGTGGAGTTGTTGACAAGAGTAGCTTCAGTTTCTACTTGCCGTAGTCCGTTTGATTCTGCCAGGTAGTACCCATCTATTTGATATAGATGCCGTCTTCAGTACAATAAATGTCAAAATCACCTCCTAGTTGTCATCACTAGGGATTTCCTCAATGACCCGTTTGAACAGTTCAAACTAGCCTTGTTTCGAATCAGGTGGACGATAGCTTTATTCAAAGGTGTATTTTAAAAATATGTTTGTACTTCGTGTCTTGGAAAATCCCTTCAATGTTCGTGTCAGGTCAACCAGAGCAGGAAGAGGAGATGATGTCGTTGGATTTGAGTTTGTCACCTCCTCTTTTCCTACGTTCTCAGTGGTACAAGTTGTAACCCAAGATGGAAATTCATTCGGAACTGTGTGGTTCAGAAAGGCCTCGCATAGGTGTAGTATGCGTATTTAATATGAGTGAGATAGCAACACTCTTATTCGACTTTAGGGATTGCCCAGTTGATCTAAGAAACACACAATATTAAAACTATTTGTACAATTTTTTCAGCAACCAGTTCAGTGCGAGCATCGTCATTGGATAAGTAGTGGCTACAATACAGGAAGAAAAAAATTTCTACAACAATTCTGGTTCTCTGGAGGATGAACATTATGAACATTATGTATGACTTTGTTGGTATCAAATATTGTAAAAGCACAAAAGAGAACTGAGAGTAGAATGAACAATACAATAACACCAGTAGCAAGAACTAGACATTTTCGTCGCACGTGTAGTTGGTCAGGAGAGTGGTTCTAAGTCCATGGATAGTGGACACTGGAAAAGTAAATATGCAATGGTTGGAAGAAGGCGTGCGGTCTGATGGCTACAGCACTGTAGAGGGAACAGGTGGAACTGTTGGGAGGGGGGGTTGGGGGGGGGGGGGGAGTAAATCTGGTGTGGGGGCAGCTCTGTAGAGGGAACAGGTGAAATTGTTGGGGAGCGGGGGGAGGGGTGTGTGTGTAAAACTGGTGTAGGGGCAGCACTGTAGAGGGAAGAGGTGGAACTGTTGGGGAGGGGAGGGTAAAACTGATGGAGGTGCAGAATGAGAGGCATAGACACATAGAAGTACACTTGCCGACTCTGTCACTTGGGACAGAGAGCCATGGCGGTAGTGAGGGTAAGACGAGCAACGAGGACTTGTGGATGGGGATTTAACACGACAGGAGTTGACGCTTTCATCAAAGTCCATGTCAGGACAAAACATGATCAATGCATAATACGAGATAGAAATATTGCACGTGTGATAGTCACTGTGTTTTAAAAAAAAGTCTTCCTGTTACTGTCAATAGAGTTTGTGGAAGTGTCCCTAATTTTTCTAAATAAACTCTCAGTGTTCTAATGAGCTACTTTTTTGGAAATTATCTCCCTTGCCGCCGCTTGGCGGCGCGTCGGCTCCAAGGGGCTTGGTTGGTACACAGGACAAGTTCTTTCGCTTAGATTAGACCTGAGTGTTCGAGGTTTTTTAATTGTTTTCTTGCTGTCGCTTTCAAATCTGTTCACAGTACTAGGCTGGCTGGTTTACTTAGATGTGATTTTTTTTTATGCGTGCAAGCTGATATTAGGTTTAGAGCTTGAATTTTCAATGATATTACGCTTACAACTCGTAATATCATTGAAAATTCAAGCTTTAAACCTAATATCAGTTAGCACGCATTAAAAAATCACATCTACGCTTACAACTCGCTTTTTCGCTTACAACTGTCATGAGGTCAGCGCGTGATCACGGGCTGACCTCATGACAAGCTGGCCAATGAGATGCAAGGAACGAAACGCCCATCTCTTTCCGTGGTTTTCATTGGTTCGAACACTGGAGTTTAAAAAACCTCGAACACTCAGGTCTAATCTAAGCGAAAGAACTTGTCCTGTGTACCAACCAAGCCCCTTGGAGCCGACGCGCCGCCAAGCGGCGGCAAGGGAGATAATTTCCAAAAAAGTCGCTCATTGTTGGCATGTACCAACGTTAGTTTAAAAGAAGGACAACTATCCATGGCATGGTATTAAAAAATATTCAGAAAATATTTGTGTGATGTTCATGGAAGTTTCACGAGTAGACATTACATTTCTCTCAAAAGACGTTGCTCATTGTAAATGGTCGCCAGTTGTGATACTTTATTAATTCATCACAGCAGAAGTGAACTCGGGCCGTTGCAGTTGAAGATGTTCTGAAGACCGCAACTTTCCCTGATAAGCCGCTATTTCAATGACAATATCTCTTACTTCAACTCCGATCAAGGGCGTTTTGGAAACAATTTCACCGTAGCCACCAGGTTACTTCAATGAGATTCTTCTTCAAACGGGTCTACAAGTGGGTTCGCGATTTTTCTGATCAAATTGGTAGGAAACACACACAACACACACACACACACACACATCAACACACACATACACACACACACACACACACACACACACACACACACACACACACACACACACACACACACACACACACACACACACACACACACACACACACACGCACGCACGCATACACGTGCGAATGCACACACAAACGCACACACGAACGCACACATACGTACACACATACACATAGGTGCGAGAAGACATGCACGCAAGCATGCATGAGCACGCATGCATACACAAACATTTAAGCACACTCTTACACAAACCAAAAAGAAATATTGCACTTACTCCCTTCCCCACTCCTCTCCACACTCCGGACGGAAACTGCAGCATCATGGCGACTGTGCTTGTTGAATTTCTGTGCAGGAGAATGGCGCTGGAGCGATGGAACTCTGATGACGGACAACAACATCTGGTCACCTGGCGAGCCCAACAACGTGGGGGAAATGAGCACTTCCTGGTGATGCGCTCCACAGGGCGATTCAATGACGTCCCGGCCCACTATAGCCACCTGCCCGCCTGCCAGATCCCCCTGCAGTAGTGACTGCAGGAGAGTCCGAAGCCCTTGGGTTGTGAGGACAAAAACTATTTAGATCTTAATATCATGTATAGTAGCTGTGTTTCACTAAATTCAGACACAGAACAATGCACATTTATTGGCAAGCATCGGATCGAGCGCATGCACGCGCGCGCGCGCGCACACACACACACACACACACACACACACACACACACACACACACACACACACACACACACACACACGAAGTAGAGTATATGCTACAATGCTAAATGTGAGTACCTGCTAATAGCGCATAATCGTTTGAAGTTTTTTTTAGATAAACAGAAAATGCAATACTACATTTCCTTTTCACGCATTATGTTTCACGTGAATTCACTTTTTATATTGTCCTACTCAATTTCTAGAATGTTTGAGCCACCACTACAAGACGAGATAGAAGTTTCCGAATGAGATTTCGGCCATAAACAGTGAAAGGGGTTAAATATGTCTGTTTTGGGGTTTTGATAAATTTGGAACCTCCCTCCATTTGTTTCTACCAGAACATCGCGTTCTTGTTACATTCTGTCATTTTCTTTGTTTATTCAGCAAAGGTTGGACCTTACCCTGCCGAAACAGGTGAAAATGTCAAAATATCAGTACTTTGTCCACGAATGAGTGATAAACTGTAAACAGATCAGTGGCACGTTTCATATTCATAGAATACATATTTTATGACTTTTACCCCTTGGTTGCTGTCCAACTAGTCAGCAGATGTAACATATTTGCAATGGCCATCATGATGACAACAATGCTGCATGCAACCATTGTTTATTCTTTAATTTCCTCTTTTTGACTAACATGCAAAGCAAAAGTGAGTCTATGTACTCACCCTTTTCGTCCGTCCTGGCGTCCGGGCGTCCGTACAAACTTTAACGTTGGATTTTTCTCGGACACTATTAAGTCTATCAACACCCAATTTGGCATGATGGTGTATGATGACAAGGCGTACAAAACATACATAGTGACTTGACCTTGCTTTAAAGTCAAGGTCGCAGGGGCCGTCTAAAAAACACCCATTTTTCAAATTTTCCCAATTTTTGACTGAAGTTTTTGAGATTGGATACCTGACCTATATATGGTTTATAGGGCAAAGTAATCCCTATCTCTTGATACCCGTTTGATTGACCTTGCTTTAAGGTCAAGGTCACAGGAGCTCTTTAAAGTTGGATTGTATACATATTGTTTTATGTGACCTTGACCCTGAACTATGTAAGATTACTCTTCCAAACTTCATAACATTGTAGTACACATTTATACTTTCATACTAGGTCACCCGTGTTGTTCGTCCGGGCGTCCGGGCGTCCGTCCGGGCGTCCGGGCGTCTGGGCGTCCTGTAATCCTTAAAAAACTTTAACGTTGGATTTTTCTCGGAGACTATTAAGTCTATCAACACCCAATTTGGCATGATGGTGTAGGATGGCAAGGCCTCACAAAAATACATAGTGACTTGAACTTGCTTCAAGGTCAAGGTCACAAGAGCTCTTTAAATTTGGATTGTATACATATTTTGAAGTGACCTTGACCCTGAACTATGGAAGATAACTCTTCCAAACTTCATAACATTGTAGTACACATGTTATACTTTCAGCATGAGACACATTTGGTCACATATCATCAAGGTCAAGGTCACCGTTTGTCCGGGCGTCCTGTAATCCGTAAAAAACTTTAACGTTGGATTTTTCTCGGAGACTATTAAGTCTATCGACACCCACTTTGGCATGATGGTGTAGAATGACAAGGCGTACAAAAACATACATGGTGACTTGACCTTGCTTCAAGGTCAAGGTCACAGGAGCTCTTTAAAGTTGGATTGTATACATATTTTGAAGTGACCTTGACCCTGAACTATGGAAGATAACTCTTCCAAACTTCATAACATAGTAGTACACATGTACTACTTTCATCATGAGACACATTTGGTCACATATCATTAAGGTCAAGGTCACTTTGACCCTCATGAAATGAGACCAAAATGGGGTAGTGAACCACTAAAAGTGACCATATCTCATTGTAGAAAGTGCCAATAAGCACCATTGTGCTTCCTATGTCTTTAATTAACAGCTTTGTGCTGTATGACCTTGGATGACCTTGACCTTGGGTCAAGGTCACTTGTTTTTTGGTAGGGAAAATGTGTAAAGCATTTCTTAGTGTATGATGTCATTGCTAGGTTTAGTTGTTTGACCTTGACCTTGAATGTCACCTGAAGGTCAAGGTCATGTAAAGGTCAAGGTCAAGCATGTGAGTCGTATGGGCTTTGCCCTTCTTGTTTAAGCTAGCTTCTGGAACAAGACAGGGTTGCCCTCTCTCTCCGTACATTTTCAACGTTATGAATGAAGTTCTTTCGATTTTGATCAGGAAAAGTGAATTTATTAAAGGTTTCCTACTCTTCGACACTGTAGCGAAGTTTACAGCTTACGCTGATGACGTGACGGTATTTCTAGATGGAACAGAAAGAGACGTTACAGGGGCTTGCAAAGTGTTTGATTCCTTTGGCCAAGTATCAGGCCTGAAGGTGAACTATAAAAAGAGTTCAATACTCAGAATAGGGTCACTGAAAAATACAGCCACCGAATTTTCTTTAGAAAAGAACTTTACGTTGACATCTGAGGGGGTCAAAACTCTGGGAAATCATTTTATGAATGATGAAACAAAAATGATTGAATCTAACATTGAAAACAGAATTAAAGAAATGAACTCGTTATTACAAAGATGGAAAAGACGAAAATTAACACTTATAGGAAAGCTAACAGTAATAAAAATGTTAGCCTTCCCAGTGATTATATACCCCCTAACAACCCTCCCAGACCCACCAGATAAAACTTTGAAAGCAATCAATAAAGATCTCTTTTCTTTCCTATGGAGCAATAAACCTGAAAAGATAGCGAGGAGAGTAATCATTTAGAATACAGAGAATGGGGGTCTTAAGATGGTTCATCTACAAAGTTTCCTTACTGCAATAAAAGCAAACTGGATTAAACGGTACATAAATTATAACAATAAAGGCGAATGGAAAATCAGTTTTAGGCAGTTTTAGGAAAAAGATTGGGGGTGACAACTATTTTAATTCAGTGCTTACGGAACATCATTTAAGGAAATACATTTTTTTAAATAATTGTGTGTTTGATGTGTTAAAACACCAGAGCAAAATTGTGCTGACTACAAATCCAAGTGATAATATCATTGAACAGTCAATCTGGTACAATTCACATGTAAAACAAAGTAATGCCCCGATCGAATGTCGAAAATGGGCAAATGAAGGAATACTACAACTTAAACACGTTATAAAAGAAAACAGAATAATCAGTTTTAACGAACTCAAGGAAAGGCATAGTCTTGATATGGAAGACGGTTTCACATATCAGCGGGATCACAAGAAAGAAGGAAAAGATCTGTTGAGGACCAGGCCATAGATTGGGAACATGCATATAAACTTGCATCAAAATGCACAACAGATACTAGATTGAAGAATTTCCAGTTTAAGTTTTTGCATCGTATAATGTCAACCAACACCTTTCTTCTCAGGGTAAGAAAAGTATCATCATCTCTATGTGGATTTTGTTTGTGCAATCCAGAAACATTGGAACATTTGTTCTGGGAGTGGGAAGTGATTCAGGCCTTCTGGGCTGATTTACAATTATATCTACAACGTCACACTCTTTCGATCAATATTAATAGAAAAACGGTATTCTTTGGAGATACTATGTCTAACGACGTTGGAAATCTCATAATATTAAGTAC
>JAWQFJ010017506.1:12500-18814 GCA_034096865.1 Theodoxus fluviatilis
AAAGTCTGGGATCTCTCTTTATATTCATGACAATTAGCCTTATAGCAACGGAATGTAGGTTAAATCACTTACCGACTCCATCAGTCGATACACGAATCATCGAAGTGTGGACTCCAGCAGCTCGTCAAACAGTGTGAAGGCAGTTAGACCACAGGTTCCGGCCAGAAAGCATTTACTGGCGAGAGTGTAACCATAAATTCATGCCACCAACCCGGAGCCACAGGAATCCTTTTCGCTGCGTTTATACTAGTTCCAAAAATTGCGTATACACGTGTATACACAGTCGCACGTGCTCACGGCATTTTGCAACCTTTTAGACGACGTTTGCGCTAAAAGTAGTTCTCAAATGATTTCCTGAAAATCTCATAGATTAGTTTTATTAGAACACCAAATTTGTGTTTATCTATCGAGATAAATAATTGGAGTGAAATAGAATCGTCTCTTTTTACTCTCGGTGATCTTCTGATCATGTTGAGTTTTGATTGGTAAAATCATTGGGATGTGGAGCCAAAGTCACGTGACCAACCTGTTGCTGAGACTATATTCACTAGTCTCAGCCACGCTGAATGGTATCGTTGTCGACAACCATGTCGGTGTCCCTGGTTCATTTCCGACCTATGTCTTCGTCTGTATTTTTATTATCCCCCAACTTCTCATTTAGCTGTTTTACTAAATTCAATTATCTGTCCTTTTTAACAAAACTTGCCACCTGTGAGGAGGCCATAAGCAAATGTCTCGCATATTTTTTATCCATTTCGAATGCAAAACACTCACTTTTAGAATAACTGACACACATACCTCCCCCCCCCCCCCAAGAAAAAAACACACACACGCAAAAAACGGAACTTTATGGCAGTACTAATTTCACAAAGCTCTATGTAGACTACATCAACAGTGCGTTTTAAAATCGCTACATTATACATATCGAAATGCGGGTCCTGAGTGATTTAGTACACTAGCTTGTTTGCTCCTCGGGTATTGTGCCTCTAAAATCTGCCACAACTAAATGATAACCAATCGAACACAGAATGTACCCGTCGATACATACGGGGACTTACATAGTAACATAGTGGCACTTTCTGCTTGGGAAGCACATTAATCACCCACATAAACTCATTTCATCCCCTTGCACGCGCGTCATTCACACGCGTCAATTGTGCTGGTGCAGCTGCTTCTCTGCTGGTTCAATAAAAGGTGCATTTTTCGACCGTCTGATTACTATGCATTTCATCACCAATGCGCTGCGTTTGATCAAGCATGGAGCGTTATCGAAGGTGTGCGAGTTCAGAGGCTTTCGAAAAAGAAAAAACTTCGTCGTGCCAAGCTTTACATCGATAAGACTTTTTTCTGTCTCCAGCCAAGTTTCATACGGGAACATGAGAAGGCTCTTGAAGCTCAAAGTCTGCTCTCTCCTTTCAAGGTGACTTTGTCACAGTCCTGCCTGAAGACCTCAATCGTTTAAACAAGCATGACAAACAATTTCCCGAATAGTCCAAATGCAAACTGTTTTTAGTGTAGGTGTGTTTCGACCATGACAGTCTAATGGCTGAGAAGACTTTAAGACTGGCATGGATTCTCTGTCGACATCACGTGTAGATCTTTTTCTTGTAACAAAACTTACGGACCTTATTCACTCAGCGGCCATGTTTGTTTCAAAACGAGGCCTGCGCAGCACGCGGTTTCAGCTCCACTGTTAAGCCTCATAGCGTCTGAATCGTCGTCTTGTTCCTGGTCTGAGAATTTGTCGTTAGTGCATCCAATGTAGCTTGGAGACGTCTAGAAATGGTTGGAGAAAGATCAGTCCAGTGTATGATACACATTGCCATCGAGTACACATCTTTTCTTGCTCGAGCAATAATGTAAACAGCATCGATTAATGGGCATTGGTTACGAAGTGTTGATCCGTCATAAACTTATAATGTCACAAGTAACTGCTTTCGTCAGGAAAACTTCTCAATAAGTTATACACAAAATAGAAAAAAGTTTTTAGATTGAAGAAATATGAAACACAGTTTGCCGGATGAAGTGACTTATTTACCTCAAGAGATAGGCAATCAGCTGTAGAGAGCAGCTGATAAATGCGATGCGGATTCAGCGATTTACAAGTTTCGATGTAGATCTACAGTGCTTTCAATGTAGATACAGTAGCTTTTTTGCAACAGCCTGCTTATCGTATCTTCTGTTTTATCTTGATCACATGACTGCTGCACTGTGAGCAGTCCCCCCCCCCCCTTGCAGATGGATTCATATGAGTTTAAACGGGAACACACCGCACCTCCCTACGCGTTTCCTAAAAGGTGAATAACTAGGGAACTCGTGGCTTGATTTGCTCTCATAACAACCACCTTTTCATGATTAGCCATATTTAGTAGCTTTACTTGGCCTGCGAAGGCGGATAGGCCGTAGAAATTACATTCATTCATCATTGATTAGTTAATTTAAAGGGAACGATGTGTCTGTGTCCAGTGTGTGTGAGCGCAGACGTTACGATGTATACAATGATGTATTGATTACAAGTTTTTCGGAATTTGTTTTTATGTATTAAAACATGTACTATCTATAAAATCTAATATGCTAAAATAAAATGTACAATTCCCACATTGTAGGTGTCCATCATTCGTCAAATTTCCTCTTGATGATAGAACCACATGTTTAATGTGTCAAACACCGATATGTCATTTACGGAGTACATGAACTCTGTGCTGCTACATCCTGCATACATGCCTTGAATTTTGGACCGACATCGCATCAAATCTTTTGTATCCATAATTTTTGTTTAAATTCGTCCTTTAGAATAGAATGAAACGATAAAACCGACTCGATTCACAGTTTGCATCGTTTGTGCGTATGTATTGGCACACAGATGTGTCTACTACTGACAGCCATTTGTTATTATGTGCTCGCCTCGTTCTGAGATGCCAACATGGCTGCCGGGAATAAGGTCCATTGCTGAGTTGTTGATATCAAATAATGGCATCATTAACCCACCTCATAGATTATGCATTTCTTTTTGGACGATCTCTGATATTGTCACGATTATGTAGAGTACGACTTACTGGAGCACTGGGTCAACTAGCAGAAAGGAAAGACTTCCAGAGACGGGTCACAGTAGTGCACTCCTTCGAGGAGTGGAATGCGGGAAAGACAGCCAAGATGGCGGACCACGCATGCTCGCGGGCCACAGCATCTGATCAGCTGCGTTTTACCATTTTTCTTTTTGGATCTTCATATTCCTTTGTCATAATGTGTGTGAATCGTAGTGAATTTACCGTGGAAAAACCAAGATCGCTTGCCAATCAGATGCTGTGGCCCACTGTATTGTGTGGGCCGCCAGCTCGGATGTCTTTCTCACATCCCTCTCCTTGGACGAGTCTACTAGTGTGGCCCGTCTCTGGAAGTCTTTCCGAAAAAAGTCTGAAAGGTAGCTCCACGTCCAAACGATTTTACGCAGGGGCATCAAGGTATGGCCAATATATGTCCGCAACGTGCCAATCAGTCAGTTCGTGTTAACGCATAACCAAGAGTTCACCAGGAAAACTCCATAAGGAAGCATCCTGTCTTTGGGAGAAACGATGCTCCACAGTAGTGCCAAGAAAAAAACCAACGTAGGCCCTCGATGTGCGAATCAGGCAGTTCTTGTTCATACATTCCAAGGCTGTAGACGTCAAACCTGTGCAAGAAGATGATTCAGGTTGATACCGGCTTTTTGACGGTGGGTACTGACCTTCGTTCAAATAGAAATCTATCATGAGGAATACCATCTTCAAGCAATAAGTCAGGTTGTTATCTCTTAGATCCCGACATTCGGCGGCGGGGTCACTTCCGATGGATTCATGATTTCATCGGCTGATAATAAGATCACCGTATGCTGTGTTCAAAGATTGCAGCTAGACTATTCCACCTCAACTTTTTTGTCTCAGCCAGAGCGCTGTTATTACCGCTGAGCTCGCCATGACCAGCAAGACAACGAGGCAGAACTACCCTGGAAAATTATTCATTTTAGCAGCACCCTGACAAAAAATATTTATCTGGAGCAGGTGACGGCTCAAGCAGTCGTGACTTCGTAGGCAAGTGTTTTTAAATGACACCGTTGCCAATGAAGTTTCGGTCTCTGTGCGCGTTGTTTTTGACAGGTTTAAAGTGAAACCAGGACACTGTCTAGGACACACATACGACAACTTGAAACATTTCATGTGCCCTCTCTCCGATCCATCATGAAAGTTTACTGGCACGGCAGGGTGACAAACACAGAGGTACTAAAAAGGCTGGCCTCACAAGCAGCGAGGCCCTGATATTGAAAAAAGCTCAGCAGCTCAAATGCACTGGCCGCATCATCCGCATGGACGAGTCGTCTATTACGTCAGGTCCTCTACGGTGTTGCAGAGCAGGGAGACAGGAACCTTGGGCGCCGCAAGAAGCGTTTCAAGGACTTTGTGAAAATACACCTCCGACGCGGTGGCGTGTTGCCAAGAGTTCTCGAGTTTCCGGCGAAGGTCAAAACCGGTTGGATGGCAGCTGCAAGGAAAGCAACAACCACCTTCGAGGAGTCCAGAGCCGACTCGCCATTGCAAAGGAGAGAAGGATACCTGTAGTGCAGCCTTTCTGTGTACCAACCATCCCGGACAATGTGGTTCGGGCAATTGGACGTATCAGCGCCGACCTAGGCTTTTTTAAAACACCAACACCCCCTAGACGATTTGAGCGACATAATTTTAGTTTTCCATAGGACATTTGTGCGCTAACGTTTGCTGCTGTTTCTATGTAATAATGCTGCCGAAATATGATTGCGAGTGAATATCATTCGCGGCTGTTTCTTGGTGGAAATACTGTACTGCAAAAATCTTTACAAATGTATTCAGTTGAAGTAAATAGTTCGGTGTTCGACGAAATATATGCACGAAATGCTGATTACTGTTGATTTGCACACTCGCAAGTTGTTTGATGTAATCATGTCCACACATCTGTAAAGAAAAAAAACACCCACAATTACACACATCCTATGGCGCTCATTTTTTCTCTTGTAACACAGTGTGAATACCTTCTTTGCTTGAAAGTCATGATTACATCAAGTATTCAAACACATTCTACGGAACTCTTTTGTTCTCTTGCAACAGAGTGTGAATGCCTCCCATGCTTGCAGCCATTCATACAAAGTGATGGTCATATCTCAATACCCCAACACGCATCCTAAGGCCCCCTCACACGTGGACCCATTTCTGGCAACTATGCTGTTTCCATTGGAAATATTGCGCTTGCAAGTCCCAAGAGCAGTATGCTGTCGAGTGCCCCCCCCCCCCCCCCCCCCCTTAGATACACGTGCAATTTTTTTATTTTCTGTCGGACACTTCCGCGAACAGCCAGTCGGATGGCTTCCTGCTTGTGACGTGGCAGTAGAGATGTGTCCAGCGAGAAGTCCCAATGATGGCCTAGCCTCACTCGATTCGAAACGTCTGTGGCTTCTGCTACTTCATCTCTCAGCATATGAATATGAACAGCTTCTTGTACAGCTTCATATCATTGTATCTTTCTCATGTGTGTAGTTTATTGCGAAAAACTTGTTGTTGCCACAAGGTGCGTAGCTGACTGGATCAAGTTGGAAGAAAATCAAACTCTACCCGTGTTGAACGACTGCGCGGAGGGCGCAGTTAATGACAGACCTAGGATGCGATTTCACACCACGGAGTGCTTTTCTAGTATTGATTGTAGAGAACGGGTTGGTTGGGGAGTTGTACATCAAACGGAATACCACAATATCAGTATAAAAACGAAAGACATCCATCAACACACTCTGTTATGTGCAAAATATACATGGCCTAGTGATTTAATTGTTATCTCACAAGCAGTTGACCCGGGTTCATTTTCCGGCCGATGCCTTCGTCTGTATTTTTTTTAATTATCTCACCCCAGTTCTCATTTATCGTGTTAAGGGACACAAGGAAATTTCATGTTCTTTCAACAAAACTTGCCACGTGTGAAGAGGTCTTTCGATTCTGTGAAAGTCCTCCTGTATATTTTATGTCAACGCTGAAAATGCTAGAATGCATTTATTGGAGAGGAAGTTATTAATTCATTCCTCGTGATGTGCAGCAGGAACAACATAAGCTACGAAAATCGAAAACTCTGCACCAATTCAACCCTTGTTACATGTACTTATTTTCGGCTGCTTCATGTCAAGTACAAGAATCAAATGTTGCTGCACCATCTAGTAATCCGCTTGAGTAATGTCGTCGGACTGAACAGTGCTGCATGATGTATGTTTTTCGCTGTGTCAATGTGTAAACAAACCCGGCGTTCCATGGTACTCTGCTTCATCT
>JAWQFJ010017507.1:0-18641 GCA_034096865.1 Theodoxus fluviatilis
AGATTGGTTTCGGACCTTGAACAATTTGCTTTAAAGCTGGAACTTTTTAATTTTGAACTCTAATGGTATCTATTATATTTTCCAATAAAGTTTACCATTGTAGCTTGGGGCCAAGTTTTATAAAAACAATGTTTTTAAGTCGCACGAAATCCCAAACTGGTGGCCATTTCGCCAGACACCGCCTAATTGCCCGCCGCAGCGCAGCCGTTCGGTGAGCGCGGCGGTGTTTAATCAGATTTGGACCCCCGCTCAGAACGCCCCAACGTGGCGACTGGGCGCTTCAATTTGCACCTACAGTCAGTAGCTGAGATGTTGCCTTTTTTGCAGCTGCAGGGCATCACAACTACGCCAAATCTGCCAGACTGTATCTCCAGCAGATGATGGCATTGAAAGACACACACCCAAAGGTGTATCAAGACTACCAAGAGGGGCACCACGTGTTCCGAAGAATGTTTTTAAGTCGCACGAAATCACCACGACCTGTTTGGAATGGTTTCATGCAGGAGGCACATGCTGATGGTGTCTACCCTGGAAAGTCGGAGGTCTTTTTTATGCCGATGATTGACATGAGCTCCAGTGACATGACTTGTATATATTCCACATTGTGTTTTGTCAGTGAACAGGCTTTCAGATATAAAGTGACCCCGGTGATCACCTTCGATCAACCGCTGTATCTCAAAGCTCAGGTCATTGTGTCAAGTGCAGCTGATAGTGCTAGTCACTTGCAGTCATTGGTCCTCAGGTTGGGGAATTTCCACACACAGATGAGTTTTCTCGGGTGTATTGGCCATCTCATGGGGGGTACTGGGTTACAGGAGGCTTTGGAACTTGTATATGCAGAGAATGCTGTGGTGCATATCTTGAACGGCAAGGCGTACTCACGAGCTGTGCGGGCACATCTTCTCATGGACGCGGCTCTTAGTGCGATTCTGACATCAGGAGCCTTCGACCTGCCCTGGATCCTCCTTCATCATCAGGCTGATGACGCGCTGCTGGGTCACGAATCAGACGATTCGCCAACATTGATGGACACATCAGTAGCAGGTTGTGCATCCTCAGAGGAGATTGACACCTCAAACATGGAAGCCTTGCGCCAGGTTGGCCACGAAGACCTTGATGCTGCGGTTTGCCTTCTTGAACGACTTGCGGCAGGTGGCATCTCAGCCGAAGAAGCAGCTAACCATGATGTGATATCTAAGATCAACAAACGTCTAGAGAAGCACAAAGAAAGTCTGTCCAGAAGTCGAACAAGCAGCCTCTGGTTTCAGTACCTAGACATGGTAGGCATTTTGAAGAAATCCATCAAGGCCGAAAGAACTGGGCGCTTCAATTTGCACCTACAGTCAGTAGCTGAGATGTTGCCTTTTTTTGCAGCTGCAGGGCATCACAACTACGCCAAATCTGCCAGACTGTACCTCCAGCAGATGATGGCATTGAAAGACACCCACCCAAAGGTGTATCAAGACTACCAAGAGGGGCACCACGTGTTCCGAAGAAGCGAGAGATACTGGGCGGGGTTGTCGCAGGATCTTGTCATCGAACAAGTCCTCATGAGAAGTCTGAAGACCAGTGGAGGCCTTACACGGGGAACGGGTTTCGGAGAGAGACAATGTCTTGTCTGGCTTCTTTCCATGCCTGCTTGTGCTGAGGTCAACTCTGCAATGCAGACACTCTCAGGCATCACATTCACGAATTCGGAGCAGCACAAAGAAACCGGTATAACCAGACAAGCCCGCGACCACAAGGACACACAGACACTTGTTTCGTACCTGACAGACAGAAGTCCATTTCTCTCAGACCCTTCCCTCAGAAGCATCGCAAGTGGGCGGGTTGCAGATGCCACAGCCAATGTTGATAATGCCAAGAATATCGGGAAGAAAATGTTGGATGGCATGACAGAAAAAAATGTGCTTGAGGTTGTCATCAGAAAGAAAGATGTGGCCGTCACTCTTGCTACAAAATTGGCAGTGAGAGTCAATGATGAGCCCATCATTATCGATCCACTTCTTCTCTTTCAACGCCTGTTGAAGATAGCACAAAGCACACCAGAGACCATACCATCTTTGTTCAAGTATGAGATGACCAACCTTCCATGTGCCTTGTTTGACGCCAGTGGACTACCACGACTGGCATCAAAGTCAACACTTGCAGAGTATCTCTGGTCATTTACAAAAGAGGACACCACTTTGCCAAATGAAAACATTAATTTTGTCCTTGATGGAGGTTCACTTCTCCACAAGCTGCCATGGCGGAGGGGATCAACTTACAACCAGCTGGCTGAGATGTATGCAGAATTTGTTGCACGAAAGTACAAGAAAGCAACCATTGTGTTTGATGGGTACAGCACGCAACAAACAACCAAAGCTGCCACCCATGTCAGACGGCATGGTACCTCAGTGCAGGTAAATTTCACCGGTGACATGATCCTTCAAGACACTCGGGAGAAATTTCTTGCCAATCCAAGCAACAAGCAGCGGTTCATCAATCTTCTGAGCGAAATTTTGATGAAATTGGGGTTCCAGATCCACCATGCAAAAGATGACGCCGATTGCCTGATTGTCAAGACAACTCTAGACGTTGCTGCAAGTTCAACCACTGTCCTCATAGGAGAAGACACTGATCTTCTTGTCTTGCTCCTGTACCACGTTACAGACAATCTTCATGGTGTGTACTTCATGCCGAGTGGGAAAAAGGCCAAACTGTGGGACATCAAGGCAACGAGGGCCAAAATTGGGACAGAAACATGCGGGAGAATACTTTTTGCACATGCGATCACTGGTTGCGACACTACCAGCGGGATGATGAACATTGGCAAATCTCTGCCTGTGAAACTCCTGAGGAAATCAACACTGTTTCAGAAGATTGCTGATGTTTTCATGGCAGCCAGTACTCATCAGGAGATAGAAGAAGCAGGGGAAAAGGCGGTTGTGCTCCTGTATGGAGGTGAGGAAAAGGACAGCCTCAATCATCTGAGATATGTCAAATATGTACAGAAGGTGGTCCACATCAACCAAATCTTTCCAACCAAGTTCTCTGCCTCCATCATCATCTGCTGCCAAGTACCATTGCTTCCGCGTCTATTTCCAGGTTCAGGCATGGAAGAACCTGAATGATGCGTCCCTGGATCCGTGTCAATGGGGTTGGGAAGTGGCCAATCGCATGCTACTCCCTATGCTGACTGATTTGCCTGCTGCTCCAGAGGAGCTCTTGACGGTCATCAGGTGCAACTGTCAGACTGACTGTTCAACCACGAGGTGCACTTGCCGGAAACATGGCCTTGTGTGCACAGCAGCATGTGGTCATTGTCGAGGAGAAACCTGTGTCAACGTTGCACCCGTGAACCTAGACTATGAGCAGGACGATGAAATTGATGAAGAGCAATGAAAGGGGAATGGGTATGTTATAGACTGGTGAGAAATTGGCTTTCCTTTGAGTTGAAAAGTTTGCAGAAAAGTGTATATGTACCGTGTTTAGAAAAAAAATGAGGGTTCATTTTTTGGTGAACAAGAGCGAAGAAGGGGGGGGGGGGGTTCGTGGAGGACGGGGGACAAGTGGGGATTTAGAGAGAGAGATTGAAACACCTCACCTTTTCTCAAAAGCATGCATGTCTGAAACCAATATGAGCATTGAATTGAATGCTGTTTGTTTGTATTTTGTTCATTTACATTTATTTTTATGCTTTGTCGTCGTGTCAAATGTCCTGAGAGACATCAAATCATCAATGAAAATGCACGTTTTTGACATATGTTTAATACATCTAGATTTATTTATCATATATTCAGTTAGCAAATGTCAAATGGAAGCTTGAATTAGCACTATACGTCATATTTCTAGTAACTTTGTGTAATAAATGCAAAATAGGGTAAATTTGTGTTTGCGTCATACTTCAGTTCGGTCGCCATTTTCCAGAGCCCAAAAATAAATGTTTGCCCCATCATACTTTGGTAAACTTTTGGGATGTAAAAGTCACACCCTTAAGCAACCCAAAACAGTTGAGTTTGCATTTAAAGCAATTTGTTCAAGGTTTGGCCATTTTTCACCCGAATCTGACTGGACTATGAGAGGTGCCTAGCTTTTAAGATTCGAGACAAAAGTTCGTCGTGGATGCGTTGACCTGCATTCGATGTGTAAACTGTAGGAGGTTTCACGATCTATTAATGCATTCAACATACACCTTTGATAAATTAATGCTGTGCATGGCTTCTATTTTCTTTGGATGGGTTGCTAGTATCTCGAAATAGAGCGTTTTCTGAATGAACCGGCAACACGTCGGCCATTGAAATGTGGCCAGTTCACCTCTTGTCGTGACGTCTACGCATGCGCATTACTTCGTCACGTTGGGTAGTTTCTTTTTTAGCTAGCTCTTACTGCGAAGCAAGATCTTGCGACCAAGATCGACTACCTATTTTGAAACCCGCCCCTGTCCTAATTAATGAATGTTTAAATTTATCATCAGTTCCACTTGGATAACTTATCTCATGTGTCTATTGAAATCGCTCACTGAATGTTCGTCGATGACACAATGTTCATATAACACAAGTTCACTGACTTTAAAGACCAGAATTTGCAGGGAAAGGTAGAGGTTCACAGTTACCCCTGAAGGGATAGCGGCAGCAGCAGCACTGGTGGGCAGGCGTCTCTGATTCGAGTTACAGGGGCAGAACTCGGTGTCTGGTCACAGCAAAAAGGGGTGACGCAGCAGCCTTGATGGTCAGGCACCTCTGAGACGAGTTACAGGGAATACTCTGTCTCAGCAGGAACTTCGGGGCGAGCCTTGTGCTCCGCTTGCGTGTTCAGTCCGAAGTGAAGGGGCGACCGGTCTTCCTTACTTTTGATGAACTCCAATGCTGAGAGGAAGAACCACTCATGTTGCGACACGTTGTGGTGGCCTGTTGACTCTACCCCCCAGATCGGGAGGCAGCTGAGGTCTTAGACTTCAATCCAGAATTGTTGCTGACTCCCCCTTAATTAACTATTCCCTGGGAACTGACGCGCCAGAGTCTCTGTTAGGATGCTCCCTTAATATCGGACATGCCATGCTCGGCTGCGCGGGGATTTTGGGAAACTGTCCCATAGGAATGTTTATTACCAAACCAGGGCGACCCCCTGGCTGGATTCACAGATGTGGCCTAGATAACAATCACTGCCCTTCTCTATTCATTCCCTTGATTCCCTTGGCTGGATTCACAGCAGCGATAGCTTTTCGCTTGAAAGGGCAGAGCACGTCGGCCTATCTGTGTCTGAGGCGGACGGGGCTAGCAACGGTGAACAAATCATTTTGTCGCAGCCTCGCCTGGGTGAGGCAGGTGACTCTCATTTTTCGAAGGAGCAGTAGACAAGTCAACAACCCATGATTGGGGGAATTTTTCTTCACCGTAAATGCTGAATCCTTTTCCACCTTGGAGAAACTTTCTGGATATTGCGAGGATTATAATTATCTAATCAACGGATTTGTCATCAATTCTACTGTGAAGGAAATTGTCGCTTTGCGGGAAGGTAAAAGCCCAATGGTTGTGATGTCTTTGACCATGATGGAGTGCTGGATATATGCAATACATTTGTCTGTCGCAGTGTTTGAAAGATGTTTTGGAAAATGAGCCACCACGCTCAATCTCTCTCTCTCTCTCTCTCTCTCTCTCTCTCTCTCTCTCTCTCTCTCTCTCTCTCTCTCTCTCTCTCTCTCTGTCCCTCGCGCTCTCTCTCCCTCGCACTCGCTCGCTCGCCCTCTTAGTCTTTGTGTCCATCTGTTCTCTCTGCGTGTGTGTGTGTGTGTGTGTGTGTGTGTGTGTGTCTGTGTGTCTGTGTGTCTGTCAGTCTGTCTGTGTGTCTGTCTGTCTCTCTGTCTGTCTGTCTGTGTGTCTGTCTGTGTGTCTGTCTATCTGTCTGTCTCTGTGTGTGTGTGTGTGTGTGTGTGTGTGTCTGTCTGTCTGTGTCTGACTGCCTGTCTCTCTGACTGTCTGTGGGTGTGTGTGTGTGTGTGTGTGTGTGTGTGTGTGTGTGTGTGTGTGTCTGTCTGTCTGTCTGTCCGTCCGTCGGTCTGTCTTTGTGTGTCTGTTTTTGTGCTTGTCTATGTGTCTGTCTGTTTGTCGGTCGGTCGGTCGGTGTGTCGATGTGTGTGTCTCTCTCTCTCCCTCCCTCCCTCCCTCCCTCTCTCTCTCTCTCTCTCTCTCTCTCTCTCTCTCTCTCTCTCTCTCCCTCTCCCTCTCTGGGCAGAAGATGGAGACAAGATATGTTCCTCTCAGAACACTCCGAAGTAGATCATATGTTTACCCTGCATTCTGTAGTGGTTAAACATGTCAATGGTGGGGGCAGGGGCAAGCTGTACGCAGCTTTCATCGACTACAAAATGGCGTTTGACTCAGTGGACAGAACGTGCATGTGGAAAATCTTGGCAAAAATGGGTGTGACATCAAAGTTTATAAGAATGTTCAAAGCTGTCTACTCTCAGGTACATGCTTGAGTTAGATGGAACTCATCCTTGCTTGGGGAGTCTATCCATCGACAGTTTGCCCAGCTTGAGCCAGTGTTTTATCACTCTGGACATTGCCTTGGCAAATAGGGATTGCATACCCGTCTCGCCATATATCAAAGTGCTGGGTGATCTTACATCTAGATTAAAAAACCGTTTGCATGCGAACATGTGCTCTTCTGTGTCATTCGGCCTCGAAAGTCCCCATATCTCTGCGCCGTACAGAAGCACCGGAGCTACCTGAGCATCGAAGAGCTTAAAAAAGACAAAAGTGTTCAGGCTGCGCAAGCCTCTCATAGTTTTCAGCAACTGGATAACCTTTTGCTTTGCTTTGACTCTTTGACAGTCTATTGCTGCTGGAATGAACACCTTGGTGGATAACATGTAGCCCAGATACTTGTAGCGATTAACCACCTCCAGTTGTGTTCCACCTAAAACCCACTTTTCATTATTCGCTAAATGTCCTCCTCTTTTGAAGACCATGACTTTTGTTTTATCGATGTTAACAGTCAGTCCCAGAGTTTTCGATATATACACCAAATTTTCGATCTGGTTTTGTAAACCAATGGGAGTAGTTGACAGAAGCACAATATCGTCAGCGAACAAAAGTAAAAACATTTCCCGTGCGCCTGGTTTAAGCTGTATTCCATGCTGTCGTCAACCCGGATATATATATATATATATATATATATATATATATATATATATATATCTGTCTCTCTCTCTCTGTCTCTCTCTTTCTGTCTCTCTCGCTCTCTGTGTCAGTCTCTCTCTCTGTGTCTCTCTCTCTCTTTCTCTCTCTGTCTCTCTATGTCTCTCTATCTCTCTCTCTGTCTCTCTATTTCTCTCTCTCTGTCTCTCTTTCTCTCTGTCTCTCTGTCTCTCTCTCTGTCTCTCTCTGTCGCTCTCTCTGTCTCTCTGTCTCTCTCTCTGTCTCTGTCTCTCTCTCTCTGTCTCTGTCTCTCTCTCTCTTTCTCTCTCTCTCTCTTTCTCTCTCTGTCTCTCTCTCTCTCCCCCTCTCTCTCTGTCTCTCTCTCTCTTTCTCTCTCTGTTTGTCTGTCTGTCTGTCTGTCTGTCTGTCTGTCTGTCTGTCTGTCTGTCTGTCTGTCTGTCTGTCTGTGTGCGCGTGCGTGTGTGTGTGGTGTGCGCGTGTGTTTTTGCGTGTGTATGTGAGTGCGTGTGTGTGTGTGTGAGCCAGTGTGTGCGTGTGTGTGTGTGTGTGTTTGTATGCAACTTGCTTCTTGATCACATGCCATATTATGATTTTATATGATTCTTTTTAGAGTAAATCACTGATTGTTGTGTGTAATGTGATCATGTTATGCTTTAGTGACTTTAGTGCGCATGCAATATGCGAAGGAAGTTTGTTATAATTACTCTATTACTTGATTAAATAATATCTTTAGAACTTACCATTTACTGATTTTGAGTCCACTTACATTTTCTGAAATGCGTGTGTTTGAGTTTCACATACACTTTTCAACTGAGAGATCGTAAGCAGTGTTAAAAAGTCATACATTGTTTAGTCAACAACCATGTTCAACCCACTAATGATTAAAGAAAAGTGGGTTGAACATGGTTGTTGAATGAACTATGTATGACATTTTAACACTGCTTTCTAATGAGTCAAGAAGAACAAATACATTGTTTGATTCAGCATTCTGCTGCAACAGCCACATCAGTCACCAACATTACACCACAGACCTCAATATCATTAGTCATGATTGTTTGAATAACTAACCAAATTTTAAAAAATCATTATAATGAAATTTAGATCGTTCCCAGTCATCAACACCATGTAGATTTAATAGGCCTACGTGCGAGTTCGATTTCACAACGCCTGCTACAATAAACAAAGCTAAAACACCCCCATTATTGCAGCAAATCATTTTATTACACATTACACTGTAAATTTATTCACAAACTTATTCAGTTGCCTCATGAGAGAAGCGTCGACCTGCGTCGACCCAAAGATTATACTATATATAATAATCTTTGAGTCGACGCAGGTCGACGCTTCTCTCATGCGGAAACTGAATTCACTTGATCGAATGACTTTCTGGCCGCAAATCACTTTCTTGACAGGTATGTATTGGTTTGCATTTCCTAAAGATATTCCACATTGATAAACAAGCTTGCATTCTTCGATAATAATGAAAATTAGATCGTTCCATCAACACCATGTAGATTTAATAGGCCTATGACTATGTGCGCGTTCGATTTCACAACGCCTGCTACAAAAAACAAAGCCAAAACACCCCCATTATTGCAGCAAATCATTTTGTTACACATTACACTGTAAATTTATTCACAAACATGATCGGAACGCATCAGAAACGCGTCGAGAAACAAGCAATTTTACATGTCGGTAAGCGTTGTCATTACTTCCATTGATTCACCCCCCATGTTACCTTCCGCTTGGGGGCGCTGCGTTTCCCAGCGTCTTGTAACTCTATATAGCAACAGCTCGTTATGACCGGTCTTTGTGTGAATAGTCTTTGACTGGACTGAGAGTGGAGTTAACAACGGAGGTAGGATGCGATTCACACCGTAGGGTCTTCCTCATGTTTTGTATATGAGGAACTGGTTGGTTGGTGAGTCATAAATCGAAATTAACATCACAATCATTATGACCTCGATGTTCCGGGAAAAGTTGGAAATACATCCATCAACACACTCCCTTTAGTGTAAATACACGAGGCCTATATAGTGGTATCGTTGCATTCAGCGTGGCTGAGACTAGTGAATTCTTCCATTCCAAGCATACCATAAAAAGTATTCAATCGTTGAGTGTATTCCTCCACTTGTTGTGCTACACTTGGACACCGAATTTAAATTGATCAGTCTGCTCAACAACAAACAGTCTGCTCAGCAGTTCGATCAAACAAAGATAGATACTGGACAGATGGAAGGACACACATGCTGAAAAAGTCTGGGATCTCTCTTTATATTCATGACAATTAGCCTTATACTGTTATAGCAACGGAATGTAGGTTAAATCACTTATAAACTCCATCAGTCGATACACGAATCATCGAAGTGTGGACTCCAGCAGCTCGTCAAACAGTGTGAAGGCAGTTAGACCACAGGTTCCTGCCAGAAAGCATTTACTGGGGAAAGTGTAACCATAAATTCATGCCACCAGCCCGGAGCCACGGGAATCATTTTCGATGCGTTTATACTAGTTCCAAAAATTGCGTATGCATGTGTATACACGTGTATATTCTATGAAAGTTCATGTGAACAAAGTTTGCCAGTTAGCTTACTATGAGTTAAGGAAAATTAGCACTATTCGCCACTATCTTTCACAACGGGCCACTCAAACCCTTGTCACTTCCCTTGTTCTGTCCCGTCTTGATTATGGAAATTCTCTTCTTGCCGGCATTCCTGACACTCTGCTAAACAAACTGCAAAAAGTCCAAAACACTGCTGTTAGATTAGTTTTTAGATGTCCCAAGAGAACTCCCACATCCAAACTCCTTCGAGCACTGCATTGGCTCCCCGTCGCTCAGAGGATAGAGTATAAGCTGGCCACTATGTGTTTCAACTTCTTCAATCAAGCTGCACCACACGCACTCAAAGAAATTCTCACTGTCTACACCCCCGCTAGAAATAACCGTTCAGCTGCAGAAACCAAAACGTTAAATGTCCCCCGTCGCAAAAATAAAACCCAAGGACAGCGAGCTTTTTCTTACATCGGCCCTGTAACGTGGAATAGCCTACCTTTCCCTGTCCGTCACTCTGGGTCTGCTCGATTGTGAACGGCTGATGAGCCGGCGTGCGCCGCCGGGCGATTATTCCGCTCGATTCGCACCGGCTTACGCGCCGGGGCATAACCGGGGCATTGCCGAATGCGCCGAGACATTTTGCTCGGCTCACAGAGATCCAAGATGGCGGACGACGGTGTGGCAAAGTAAGAATCCGGCAATGGTAAACCGTAAAGCTGTCAGCAAATCGCTCGCACTCAACGTCCACGTTGATGGACAAGTCATGTCACCTCAAAAGTCAGTCATGTCACACAATCTACGCCTCTGAACTCTGACCACAGACTGATGTGGATAGTACACTTGAACCAAAATACTTCAAGTAGCCCCAAAAACACATTCAGACGTTGAGTGATTTGGAGAAAAAAATGTTGCGAGGAAAGTCTGATGTATGAACCGATCTTGTGATTTTAAGGCTTTCGTTTGACATTTTCCTAACCCATACATATACACAGGTCCATAATATATTATCCACAAGAACGTACCACGACGCAAGAAGGCAGTACATCTCATCAGTCTCATCACTGCTGCACAGCAGCTCGTCAACCGCAAAGCAAACCGCCATTTTGCTAAGCCGGAAACAATCGAGTGCAGTATTCATGCGCCGCTGAGCCGGTCACGTGGCGGCGATGGGCCGCATGCGCCGCCGGCTGATTTTTGTAGGCACAATCGAGCAGACTCTCTGATTCCATGTCCCGGTTCAAAACCTCCCTCAAAACACACCTGTTCCGGTCCGTCTTTTCTGACGAGCAGTGAAGTGCTTCACAAGGCGCCTCTTTTATGTTTCGTGTTTTGTTTATTGCCTGCTATTTAATTAATTGTATTGTATTTAATTTTTCTTTTATTTCAACTGTACAGTGTGCGAGTGTTAGAATGCTTTGTATGAGTATGGATTTTTTTTTCCTTTTCATTGTAAACGCCATGAGCTTGCCTATTAGGGAAGGTATGTGCGTACAAATAGTCTGTATTATTATTATTATTATTATTATTATTATTATTATTATTATTATTATTATTATTATTATTATTATTATTATTATTATTATTATTATTATTATTATTATTATTATTATTATTATTATTATTATTATTATTATTATTATTATTATTATTATTATTATTATTATTATAATACACAGTCGCACGTGCTCACGGCATTTTGCAACCTTTTAGACGACGTTTGCGCTAAAAGTAGTTCTCTAATGATTTCCTGAAAATCTCATAGATTAGTTTTATTAGAACACCAACTATTTGTTTATCTATCGAGATAAATCATTAGAGTGAAATAGAATCGTCTCTTTTTACTCTCGATTGTCTTTTGATCATGTTGAGTTTTGATTGGTAAAATCATTGGAATGTGGAGCCGAAGTCACGTGACCAACCTGTTGCTGAGACTATATTCACTAGTCTCAGCCACGCTGAATGGTATCGTTGTCGACAACCATGTCGGTGTCCCTGGTTCATTTCCGACCTATGTCTTCGTCTGTATTTTTATTCTCCCCCAACTTCTCATTTAGCTGTTTTACTAAATTCAATTATCTGTCCTTTTTAACAAAACTTGCCACCTGTGAGGAGGCCATAAGCAAATGTCTGGCATATTTTTTATCCATTTCGAATGCAAAACACTCACTTTAAGAATAACTGACACACATACCCCCCCAAAAAAAAAATACACGCCAAAAACGTAACTTTATGGCAGTACTAATTTCTCAAAGCTCTATGTAGACTACATCAACAGTGCGTTTTAAAATCACTACATTATACATCGAAATGCGAGTCCTGAGTGATTTAGTACACTAGCAATTTTTTACTCGGTCACGTTGACAACAACACGCCAAGATAGTTTAAATCTCGACTGAAAAAAACTAAATACCGCGCGCGAGGCTTTAGATAAAGGTCACATGACCAAATTCTGTGTGGACACAGTGTGGGGCATTAGCGTCCTGGGGCCGGTTGCTCAACAAGCAGTTATCGGCTAGCTGTCAGCTAAAACGCAACCTACCAGCTAAATTTTCGCCGGATAGCTTAACTGGGTTGCTCGCGCGCCAGTTTGACTAACTGACAGCTAAGTTAGCGGGAATAATTTAGAGGTGGTCGAAGCAGCTCTAAAGTCCCTTAGTTGGGAGGTAAAAATGGCGGCGATCATTCACAAGAGTTTTCGTCAGCGATATCAGCAGACGAAATCGGGTGTATGGAGATCGCTTTGATCCTTGTGTGGAGTTGGGACGGTTGGGAAGGGGTAGTAGGGTATTTTTCGTGAAGGTTAAATTGACGCTGTGCAACTCCGATAGATAGTGTGCCTAACTGCTAGCTAGTTACCTTCCAACTAGTCACTAACTGACACTAATTTAGCTGGCAGGTAGGCATCTGTTGAGCAACCGGCCCCAGTACTCAATAACCGGCTTAACAGTGTGTCGCAACAGATGGGAAGACAGATTGTTTCGCTTGTTTGCTCCTCGGGTATTGTGCCTCTAAAATCTGCCACAACTAAATGATAACCAATCGAACACAGAATGTACCCGTCGATACATACGGGTACTTACATAGTAACATAGTGGCACTTTCTGCTTGGGAAGCACATTAATCACCCACATAAACTCACTTCATCCCCTTGCACTCGCGTCATTCACACGCGGCAATTGTGCTGGTGCAGCTGCTTCTCTGCTGGTTCAATAAAAGGTGCATTTTTCGACCGTCTGATTACTATGCATTTCATCACCAATGCGCTGCGTTTGAGCAAGCATGGAGCGTTATCGAAGGTGTGCGAGCTAGGAGGCTTTCGAACGAAAAACACCTTCGTCGTGCCAAGCTTTACATCGATAAGACTTTTTTCTGTCTCCAGCCAAGTTTCATACGGGAACATGAGAAGGCTCTTGAAGCTCAATGTCTGCACGCTCCTTTCAAGGTGACTTTGTCACAGTCCTGCCTGAAGACCTCAATCGAGTAAACAAGCATGACAAACAATTTCCCGAATAGTCCAAATGCAAACTGTTTTGAGTGTAGGTGTGTTTCGACCACGACAGTCTAATGGCTGAGAAGACTTTAAGACTGGCATGGATTCTCTGTCGACATCACGTGTAGATCTTTTTCTTGTAACAAAACTTACGGACCTTATTCACTCAGCGGCCATGTTTGTTTGAAAACTAGGCCTGCGCAGCACGCGGTTTCAGCTCCACTGTTAAGCCTCATAGCGTCTGAATCGTAGTCTTGTTCCTGGTCTGAAAATTTGTCGTTAGTGCATCCAATCTAGCTTGGAGACGTCGAGAAATGGTTGGAGAAAGATCAGTCCAGTGTATGATACACATTGCCATCGAGTACACATCTTTTCTTGCTCGAGCAATAATGTAAACAGCATCGATTTATGGGCATTGGTTACGATGTTGATCCGTCCTAAACTTATAATGTCACAAGTAACTGCTTTCGTCAAGAAAACTTCTCAATAAGTTATGCACAAACTAGAAAAAAGTTTTTAGATTGAAGAAATATGTAACACAGTTTGCCGCATGAAGTGACTCATTTACCTCAAGAGATAGGCCTTTGAGTCGTTGTAAAGAAGCAATCAGCTGTAGAGAGCAGGTGATAAATGCGATGCGGATTCAGCGGTTTACAAGTTTCGATGTAGATCTACAGTGCTTTCAATGTAGATACAGTAGCTTTTTTTGCAACAGCCTGCTTATCGTATCTTCTGTTTTATCCTGATCACATGACTGCTGCACTGTGAGCAGTCCCCCCCCCCTTGCAGATGGATTCATGCGAGTTTAAACGGGAACACACCGCACCTCCCTACGCGTTTCCTAAAAGGTGAATAACTGGGGAACTCGTGGCTTGATTTGCTCTCATAACAACCACCTTTTCATGATTAGCCATATTTAGTAGCTTTACTTGGCCTGCGAAGGCGGATAGGCCGTAGACATTACATTCATTCATCATTGATTAGTTTATTTAAAGGGAACGATGTGTCTGTGTCCAGTGTGTGTTAGCACAGACGTTTCGATGTATACAATGATGTATTGATTACAAGTTTTTCGGAGTTTGTTTTTAGGTTTTAAAACATGTACTATCTATAAAATCTAATATGCTAAAATAAACTGTACAATTCCCACATTGTAGGTGTCCATTATTCGTCAAATTTCCTCTTGATGATAGAACCACATGTTTAATGTGTCAAACACCGATATGTAATTTACGGAGTACATGAACTCTGTGCTGCTACATCCTGCATACATGCCTTGAATTTTGGACCGACATCGCATCGAATCTTCTGTATCCATGATTTTTGTTTTCCTTCGTCCTTTAGAATAGAATGAAACGATAAAACCGACCCGATTCACATTTTGCATCGTTTGTGCGTATGTATTGGCACACAGATGTGTCTACTACTGACCCATTGGTTATAATGTGCTCGCCTCGTTCTGAGATGCCAACATGGCTGCCGGGAATAAGGTCTATTGCTGAGTTGTTGATATCAAATAATGGCATCATAAACCCACCTCATAGATTATGCATTTCTTTTTGGACGATCTCTGATATTGTCACGATTATGTAGAGTACGACTTACTGGAGCACTGGGTCAACTAGCAGAAAGGAAAGAGTTCCAGAGACGGGTCACAGTAGTGCACTCCTTCGAGGAGTGGAATGCGGGAAAGACAGCCAAGATGGCGGACCACGCATGCTAGCGGGCCACAGCATCTGACCAGCTGTGCGCGTTTACCATTTTTCTTTTTGAATCTTCATATTCCTTTGTCATAATGTGTGTGAATCGTTGTGAATTTACCGTGGAAGAACCAAGATCGCTTGCCAATCAGATGCTGTGGCCCTCTGTATTGTGTGGGCCGCCAGCTCGGATGTCTTTCTCACATCCCTCTCCTTGGACGAGTCTACTAGTGTGGCCCGCCAGCTCGGATGTCTTTCTCACATCCCTCTCCTTGGACGAGTCTACTAGTGTGGCCCGTCTCTGGAAGTCTTTCCGAAAAAAGTCTGAAAGGTAGCTCCACGTCCAAACGATTTTACGCAGGGGCATCAAGGTATGGCCAATATATGTCCGCAACGTGCAAATCCGTCCGTTCGTGTTAACGCATAACCAAGAGTTCACCAGGAAAACCCCATAAGGAAGCATCCTGTCTTTGGGAGAAACGATGCTCCACAGTAGTGCCAAGAAAAAAATCAACGTAGGCCTTCGATGTGCGAATCAGCCAGTTTTTGTTCATACATTCCAAGGCTGTAGACGTCAAACCTGTGCAAGAAGATGATTCAGGTTGATACAGGCTTTTTGACGGTGTGTACTGACCTTCGTTCAAATAGAATTATATAATGAGGAATACCATCTTCAAGCAGTAAGTCAGGTTGTTATCTCTTAGATCCCGACATTCGGCGGCGGGGTCACTTCCGATGGATTCATGATTTCATCGGCTGATAATAAGATCACCGTATGCTGTGTTCAAAGACTGCAGCTAGACTATTCCACCTCAACTTTTTTCGTCTCAGCCAGAGCGCTGTTATTACCGCTGAGCTCGCCATGACCAGCAAGACAACGAGGCAGAACTACCCTGGAAAATTATTAATTTCAGCAGCACCCTGACAAAAATATTTATCTGAAGCAGGTGACGACTCAAGCAGTCGTGACTTCGTAGGCAAGTTTTTTAAATGACACCGTTGCCAATGAAGTTTCGGTCTCTGTGCGCGTTGTTTTTGACAGGTTTAAAGTGAAACCAGGACACTGTCTAGGACACACATACAACAACTTGAAACATTTCATGTGCCCTCTCTCCGATCCATCATGAAACTTTACTGGCACGGCAGGGTGACAAACACAGAGGTACTAAAAAGGCTGGCCTCACATGCAAGCGAGGCCCTGATATTGAAAAAAACTCAGCTCAAATGCACTGGCCGCATCATCCGCATGGACGAGTCGTCTATTACGTCAGGTCCTCTACGGTGTTGCAGAGCAGGGAGACAGGAACCTTGGGCGCCGCAAGAAGCGTTTCAAGGACTTTGTGAAAGTACACCTCCGACGCGGTGGCGTGTTGCCAAGAGTTCTCGAGTTTCCGGCGAAGGTCACAACCGGTTGGATGGCAGCTGCAAGGAAAGCAACAACCACCTTCGAGGAGTCCAGAGCCGACTCGCCATTGCAAGGGAGAGAAGGACACCTGTAGTGCAGCCTTTCTGTGTACCAACCATCCCGGACAATGTGGTTCGGGCAATTGGACATATCAGCGCCGACCTAGGCTTTTTTAAAACACCAACACCCCCTAGACGATTTGAGCGACATAATTTTAGTTTTCCATAGGACATTAGTGCGCTAACGTTTGCTGCTGTTTTTATGTAAAAATGCTGTCGAAATATGATTGCGAGTGAATATCATTCGCGGCTGTTTCTTTGTGGAAATACTGTACTGCAAAAATCTTTACAAATGTATTCAGTTGAAGTAAATAGTTCGGTGTTCGACGAAATATATGCACGAAATGCTGATTACTGTTGATTTGCACACTCGCAAGTTGTTTGATGTAATCATGTCCACACATCTGTAAAGAAAAAAAACCCACCCACAATTACACACATCCTATGGCGCTCATTTTTTCTCTTGTAACAGTGTGAATACCTCCTTTGCTTGTAGCTATTCAGAGAAAGTCATTACATCAAGTATTCAAATACATTCTACGGGACTCTTTTGTTCTCTTGTAACAGAGATTTTGAATGCCTCCCATGCTTGCAGCCATTCATACGAAGTGATGGTCATATCTCAATACCCCAACACGCATCCTAAGGCCCCCTAACACGTGGACCCATTTCCGGCAACTATGCTGTTTCCATGGGAAATATTGCGCTTGCAAGTCCCAAGAGCAGTATGCTGTCGAGTGTCCCCCCCCCCCCCCTTTAGATACACGTGCAATTTTTTAATGTCTGTCGGACATTTCCTCGAACAGCCAGTTGGATGGCTTCCTGCTTGTGACGTGGCAGTAGAGATGTGTCCAGCGAGAAGTCCTAATGATGGCCTAGCCTCACTCGATTCGAAACGTCTGTGGCTTCTGCTACTTCATCTCTCAGCATATGAATATGAACAGCTTCTTGTACAGCTTCATATCATTGTATCTTTCCCATGTGTGTAGTTTATTGCGAAAAACTTGTTGTCGTCACAAGGTGCGTAGCTGACTCGATGGAGTTCGAAGAAAATCAAACTCTACCCGTGTTGAACGACTGCGCGGAGGGCGCAGTTAATACCAGACCTAGGATGCGATTTCACACCACGGAGTGCTTTTCTAGTATTGATTGTAGAGAACGGGTTGGTTGGGGAGTTGTACATCAAACGGAATACCACAATATCAGTATAAAAACGAGGTTACGACGAAATTTGGAAAGACATCCAACAACACACTCAGTAATGTGCAAAATATACATGGCCTAGTGATTTAATTTTCATCTCACAAGCAGTTGACCCGGGTTCATTTTCCGGCCGATGCCTTCGTCTGTAATTTTTTTAAATTATCTCACCCCAGTTCTCATTTATCGTGTTAAGGGACACAAGGAAATTTCATGTTCTTTCAACAAAACTTGCCACGTGTGAAGAGGTCTTTCGATTCTGTGAAAGTCCTCCTGTATATTTTATGTCAACGCTGAAAATGCTAGAATGCATTCATTGGAGAGGAAGTTATTAATTCATTCCTCGTGATGTGCAGCAGGAACAACATCAGCTACGAAAATCGAAAACTGAGCACCAATTCAACCCTTGTTACATGTACTTATTTTCGGTTGCTTCATGTCAAGTACAAGAATCAAATGTTGCTGCACCATCTAGTAATCCGCTTGAGTAATGTCGTCGGACTGAACAGTGCTGCATGATAGATGTTTTTCGCTGTGTCAATGTGTAAATAAACCCGGCGTTCCATTGTACTCTGCTTCATCTCTGCAACGAAGCGTAGCAGGTTGGGGAGTTTTGATTTTTTTTTTATAACTTCAAAAGAACATTATCATGAAAAGTAGAGGGTTTGGGGGGTTTGGACACATGAATCCCCAAAATGATTTCACATTAAGATTTATCCATCTTGATCGAAAAGACGACTTAACCGTTGCTATCATTGATAATAGAAGATAAATAGCCATCACCAGTCATAAAGAAACGTCAAGGGAAACCCCCAAATGTGAGTCGTCTGCTACTTTGGTACAGACATCCATGGGTATAAAAACCGCTGGCGCTGAACCTCCAGGTTTTGGCATTTAAGAAAAGATTGGGTTCGAACCCGCAACCTCTCGAGAAAAGAGGGGGAAAACACACATAAAAACACAACAAAACCACAACCTCTCGAAAAAAGAGAAGAAAAAAAGTTTCAGCGCAGAATCAAACCTGGTCATGCATGACCAAGAGTCGAACGCTCTACCAGCTGAGCCATTAGAGAATTGCAATGATGGAGTGT
>JAWQFJ010017509.1:0-22500 GCA_034096865.1 Theodoxus fluviatilis
TGTTTATTTGTGAGGCCACCGGCCTGTCACAACGAAAACACATTGAACTCGTCGGCATTGAAAATGTCCACCGCGTCACATCTTCTTTTCAGAGCATGATATAGGAACATTGCTAATGATCTTAACACACTAGGGTCACTGCCAAATATTTGTTCCACTCTTCGAAAGTCATTAATGTGATATAAATATTTTTCTCTAAGATCTTCATAAACTGGGCAAACATAAAGCATGTGAAATTCATTTTCAATTTCTTCCATAAAAGCTGGACAAGTGTATAAATTATCTGGGTTGTCCCGGGAGTAACGGAGTTTATGATGGAATAATTCACTAAAGCCAGAACGAAATTGAATGTACACATCTCGGAATGGTTTTTTATCTATCGCATATAAATAATTCTCTCTACCCCAATGCGTCTTTATTTGGCGATAAAATGAATATATTCCACTACTAAACAATGTTTGTTCCCAGTTACTACGATACACAGAGACAATGCGGTTCTTCAATTCTTTTATAAGTTCTCTTTCATTGGGTGCTGTCTGGGAGACCCATACGTGCTCAAAACCATATTTACATAATATATCCCTAATCTGATATGCCCAATTCTGTGGATGAGAGTTCAGCTGCATTCTATAAATCATGTGTGGGTAACGGGAAGTTTGCATACGAAGTACTCTAATCCAGTATCTCACGGAACGAATGATACAATTCACGAAAAGAGGATGTCTGCCAGTTTCCCCATATACAATTACATTTGGTACTTTAATGGGCAAATTAAGGAATCTTTTCAATGCTTCCAGATGTACAGTTTCAATAACAAAACAATCACGCAGTCCCCAAACTTCTGAGGAGTACAACAGCACACTGAGCACTTGGGCATCAAACATAAAAAAGAAGGCATCTGGTGACAAGCATTGGAGTTTTCTAATACACCTGGTAAGCTGAGTTGTATTGGCTTTCGCCCTTTGTACAAGATCTAATTGAAGCAGCTAACATGATAACTTAGTGGTGAACAAGGATCCCAGATATCTATACTCGGGAACCACTTCCAGCATGTCGGTACCCAAGAACCACTTTTCATGTTCAGATAAATAACCACCGTTCCTAAACACCATTACCTTTGTCTTCTCTTGATTTATGCTAAGCCCAACAGCATCAGAACCTTTTTTCATATAACTTAATTGGTTCTGCAAACCTACAACAGTGTCCGATATAAGTGCAATGTCATCAGCGTACAGCAACAAATAGATGATGTTGCCAGGCCTAACCTGGATACCATGTTTTCCATGCTTAATTACCATTTTTGCAACATAATTCACTAACAGAGAAAAAATTATAGGGGACAGTTTGCAACCTTGTTTCAGCCCCGAATTACTGTCAAAAGGCTCTCAGTAGCAACCATTGCATCTTACCCTACATAGAGTATGTGAATATATGGCCTGAAGCATTTTCAGCAGCCTACCCCGTATACCGTACAAATAAAGTATCTCCCAAAGCGCGGCTTTGTTGACCGTGTCGAAAGCTTTTTTGAAATCAACAAAAGCAACATAAACTTTTCTTTTTCTTTGTAGATAACGTTGAATGACAGAATAAAGAACAAATATATTATCCACAATAGAGTAGTCTTTACGAAACCCAGCCTGTTCTTCCACAATTACTTGATTCACGTCCGCCCAAAAATTTTGCCTTTCCGTCAGAATCGACATAAAAACTTTGCTAAGGATGTCTGCATTGCCTGCCTGCCTGCCTACCTACCTATCTGCATTGCCTGCCTGCCTGCCTATCTGCATTGCCTGCCTGCCTGCCTACCTACCTATCTGCATTGCCTGCCTGCCTGCCTACCTACCTATCTGCATTGCCTGCCTGCCTGCCTACCTACCTATCTGCATTACCTGCCTGCCTGCCTGCCTATCTGCATTGCCTGCCTGCCTGCCTGCCTGCCTACCTACCTGCCTGCCTACCTATCTGCATTGCCTGCCTGCCTGCCTATCTGCATTGCCTGCCTGCCTGCCTGCCTACCTACCTATCTGCATTGCCTGCCTGCCTGCCTGCCTGCCTACCTGCCTATCTGCATTGCCTGCCTGCCTGCCTGCCTGCGTGCCTGCCTATCTGCATTGCCTGCCTGCCTACCTACCTGCCTGCCTATCTGCATTGCCTGCCTGCCTGCCTATCTGCATTGCCTGCCTGCCTGCCTGCCTGCCTACCTACCTGCCTGCCTGCCTATCTGCATTGCCTGCCTGCCTGCCTATCTGCATTGCCTGCCTGCCTGCCTACCTACCTATCTGCATTGCCTGCCTGCCTGCCTGCCTGCCTGCCTGCCTACCTATCTGCATTGCCTGCCTGCCTGCCTGCCTGCCTGCCTGCCTACCTACCTGCCTGCCTGCCTATCTGCATTGCCTGCCTGCCTGCCTGCCTGCCTACCTATCTGCATTGCCTGCCTGCCTGCCTATCTGCATTGCCTGCCTGCCTGCCTGCCTACCTACCTATCTGCATTGCCTGCCTGCCTGCCTGCCTGCCTACCTACCTATCTGCATTGCCTGCCTGCCTGCCTACCTACCTATCTGCATTGCCTGCCTGCCTGCCTGCCTACCTACCTATCTGCATTGCCTACCTGCCTGCCTATCTGCATTGCCTGCTTGCCTGCCTGCCTGCCTACCTACCTGCCTGCCTGCCTATCTGCATTGCCTGCCTGCCTGCCTATCTGCATTGCCTGCCTGCCTGCCTGCCTACCTACCTATCTGCATTGCCTGCCTGCCTGCCTGCCTACCTACCTATCTGTATTGCCTGCCTGCCTGCCTGCCTACCTACCTGGCTGCCTGCCTACCTACCTACCTGCCTGCCTGCCTGCCTACCTACCTGCCTGCCTGCCTGCCTACCTACCCACCCACCCTACCTGCCTGCCTGCCTGCCTATCTGCATTGCCTACCTGCCTGCCTGCCTGCCTACCTGCCTGCCTGCCTGCCTGCCTGCCTGCCTACCTACCGACCCACCCTACCTGCCTGCCTGCCTGCCTACCTACCTGCCTGCCTGCATGCCTACCTACCCACCCACCCTACCTGCCTGCCTGCCTGCCTGCCTGCCTGCCTACCTACCTGCCTGCCTGCCTGCCTACCTGCCTGCCTGCCTGACTGCCTGCCTGCCTACCTACCCACCCATCCTACCTGCCTGCCTACCTACCCACCCACCCTACCTGCCTGCCTGCCTACCTACCCACCCACTCTACCTGCCTACCTACGTGTCAATCCGGAGTCAGGGACCGACTGCAAGTTCGCAGACGACACTTCTAACTTCGTAGTCGGAGGCGCGTTCCCCAGGACAATGATACTGCAGTCAAAGAAAATCGGAAAGGCACTTCCGGTCTTTTCAAAAGCGGTCCCTGTAATCATACGCAACGTTCAACCAGTCAGTTCTTGTAATGCAGCCCTTTCCAAAAGCAGACACTGCCTGATTTTTCGTCCCAATTTTGATACCGGTGCTAGAGTGATTAGAGTGATCACTTTTTAAAAGGCCGGAAGCGCTCTATCGATTGCTTTTGACTAGCGTATCTTAGTCTGGAAAACGCGCCCGGGGCCTTTCGCTTGCGTCTTGATGACGTCACTTGCCTTACGATCACGCAAAGATGGTAGATAAACACAAAAATATAGGCCTTTTTTTCCTATAGGGAAAGGTGAAGACATAAAATACACTTTCTCAACAGCTTTTTTCTTTCAAACGGAAAAGCAACATCCGATGAAGAAGCTCATTTCCCTATGTTCGTGACCTCCAATGCTGGTAGCGCTCGCACCAGATTTGTCACATTTCAGGAAGGGAAAAGAGCGCCCTGAATCGCCCCTATGCAACTATACGGCTGCTGCCTGGCAGCAGGATGACGAGCATCTCGAAGACGCAGGTGAAACAGACTCCATTTCAACTGGACAGTCTGTACAAGACTGGGAAGAGGACGGACTGAGGACCGTCGAGGCCTGAACTGTGGGTAATGAGTGGACTTGAATGATGAGCTGATACATTTTCTCTATGTAAAAGAGGAAAGTCTGGTGTGTGTGTGTGTGTGTGGGGGGGGTGTATATGTGTGTGTGTGTGTGTGTGTGTGTGTGTGTGTGTGTGTGTGTGTGTGTGTATGTGTGTGTGTGTGTGTGTTTTGTAAGTCATCACAAGGCTCTAGAGCCGGAAAAGCTTCAAGAAATTAGAGCACAGATTTGGAATCAGCGCGTTTCAGGGAAAGTTTAAAGCTTTCTTAGTGAATTTTGGACAATTCTTTTTGGAGAAACGTAATCAAGTGCAGCATTTTGTTAAACACGAGGCACCCATGAGAGATTAGGCGCAGACACACTCTGCGCATGTCATGTCCCTCTCGAAGCGGAGATGCCAGAGTCCAGGACGGAAATGCGAGAGTTCAAACTGGCCCAGGGCTGTGTCTGTCAACAGCCCACGTGCGTGCCCGGTCGAAGCACGTTGATGGGAGAACGGGCAACCATGCTAGTCCAAGATTAAATCAAAGAATTTGTTTTCCCAAACGTTGTACCCACGCTTGGTGCGGCCGCGAGATGCCAGTAAAATTAACAATGGATCGGACGGCCCAATGAGCAGGCGGTAAAACATATAACGATGTGACGTCGAGATGTGTTGAAAGATTGCCCCATAAAGTCGACTCCTCAGATTTAGGAAACAAAATCGGTACTCTTTTCCCCCAGCAGAATGGATCCAATGGCTAAATAATCTAGAGGATTCTGGTTCAGCGGTGTGACGTCTGGATGTGGTTGAAAGATTACTCCCCCCAAATCCTCTCTCTCGACTTTAATAACAAAACAGCCAGTGTTCTTTTCCCCTGCAGAATTGATCAGATGGATGAATAATCTAGAGGTTTCAGGTACTACGGTCTGATAAATGAATGAATGTGGGTGAGAGATTTTCCCATAAAGCCGCGACCCTTTAGACTAATTGCAAAATGGATGCGCACTTTCCTGCAGGCTGGGGGTGGGACCGACGGGAGGCGGTGGACTTATTGGACGTTCCGCCATCCATCATGGACCCCGGACTCTCCGGGGCGCCAGGAATCGGAAGTGTCGGTCACGCGGGTTTCCACTCGTCCTCCTCCCTCTCCCTGATTGGGCCACTCTAGCTCCAGACGACGCCCGGCCTAACGACCAATTCTCAACCCTATAACGCAAGCTTGGCGGAAGTCTCTCAAAAGCTGTCTACAAACGGGCCAGTTTTCTCTTCCGCCCCTCTTCCCGCCCCCGCTGTCCCCACCCCCTCCGTCCTTCCCACCCCCACATTCCCGCCTCCCACCTTCCACTCCCCGCTCCATGGCTTGCATGGCTCCCTGGGGATGGGATGTGGTAAGTGGGGAGCTGACGTCACGCCGCATGGCATCGTGGGATGCTTTGACGTCATAGCAGGCTTATAACGCCATCTGACGTCATCGCAGGCTGATAACGCCATTTGATACGACTTTGTCGTGTGAAAATATTGCTGTTGTTGATGAATATGCGTAGATCGTAATTCCACGTCGTCTGTCTGTATTGAGAGTGTGATAATGCAAGTTTTGAGTCTACATCACAGTTTTATACCTCCAGGTTTACTGGAGGTCCTCACAGCTTTATCTGTCTGTCTGTGTGTGTGTCTGTCTGTCTGTGTGTCTGTCAGTCCCGACTTAACGGCTGATATCTCAAAAACTACTAGACGGATTTATTTGACATTTTGCACACTTACTGTAAGTTAGGTCCGATTGAATGTATCAAATTTGCAGAATCAAGGTTTGAACAAAAAGTGACTTTTTTACGTTTTGACGCTTGACTCAAATCGCTTCTCCCCACCCTGGAGTAAAACCGGGTACCTGTGAGAGCAGTGGTGGCAATTTGAGATGCGATTAACCCCAGTATGCAGCGGTGTGCCAGCATCGGGTTGGACTGCTCCCCAGGGAGCGGAGATGTTGCTGGTACCTGACTGTGCGGGTCTTGTCTGTCTGTCACTGTGCTGTCCTCAGGTACCATTGATGGACTGCTCCCCAGGGAGCGGAGATGCTGATGGTACCTGACTGTGCGGGTCTTGTCTGTCTGTCACTGTGCTGTCCTCAGGTACCATTGATGGACTGCTCCCCAGGGAGCGGAGATGCTGCTGGTACCTGACTGTGCGTGTCTTGTCTGTCTGTCACTGTGCTGTCCTCAGGTACCATTGATGGACTGCTCCCCAGGGAGCGGAGATGCTGATGGTACCTGACTGTGCGTGTCTTGTCTGTCTGTCACTGAGCTGTCCTCAGGTACCATTGATGGACTGCTCCCCAGGGAGTGGAGATGTTGCTGGTACCTGACTGTGCGTGTCTTGTCTGTCTGTCCCTGTGCTGTCCTCAGGTACCATTGATGGACTGCTCCCCAGGGAGCGGAGATGCTGCTGGTACCTGACTGTGCGTGTCTTGTCTGTCTGTCACTGTGCTGTCCTCAGGTACCATTGATGGACTGCTCCCCAGGGAGCGGAGATGCTGCTGGTACCTGACTGTGCGTGTCTTGTCTGTCTGTCACTGAGCTGTCCTCAGGCACCATTGATGGACTGCTCCCCAGGGAGCGGAGATGCTGATGGTACCTGACTGTGCGGGTCTTGTCTGTCTGTCACTGTGCTGTCCTCAGGTACCATTGATGGACTGCTCCCCAGGGAGCGGAGATGCTGCTGGTACCTGACTGTGCGTGTCTTGTCTGTCTGTCACTGTGCTGTCCTCAGGTACCATTGATGGACTGCTCCCCAGGGAGCGGAGATGCTGATGGTACCTGACTGTGCGTGTCTTGTCTGTCTGTCACTGTGCTGTCCTCAGGTACCATTGATGGACTGCTCCCCAGGGAGTGGAGATGTTGCTGGTACCTGACTGTGCGTGTCTTGTCTGTCTGTCCCTGTGCTGTCCTCAGGTACCATTGATGGACTGCTCCCCAGGGAGCGGAGATGTTGCTGGTACCTGACTGTGCGTGTCTTGTCTGTCTGTCACTGTGCTGTCCTCAGGCACCATTGATGGACTGCTCCCCAGGGAGCGGAGATGTTGCTGGTACCTGACTGTGCGTGTCTTGTCTGTCTGTCACTGAGCTGTCCTCAGGCACCATTGATGGACTGCTCAAGCTGCCCAGTGATGAGGGGGAAAAAAGTGTAAAGCTGTTTGACTCCCAGACTGGAATGATAAGTCGCTAGATCAAACCACACACTCGCCTTTTATTAGGCAACAACTACGCTCGTAGGAAGGTCACAAAGGCATTGTATTAGCGTCATCTGTGAGGAAGGTCAGTTTTTATATTTATAACTGAGGCTGGCACACTCAAAGGGTAAAAACATTTGTCCTTTGTGATAAAAAAAGTAATTTGCACAAGTTCGACACGCTTAATCAATACAACTCAAGCAGTTTGATGAATAACAGATGTCAAATCCATACAGCAGCTTATCTCACAAGCTTCTCTGAGCTAAATTCATGATAACCTCAAACGAACCCAGCACAGCAACAAAGTGCACACCTCTACCCAGAGGCAGGGATGGCTGCTGTAGCTGGGATCGTGACAAGAAATGAAACACAACTGGAAGACGTTCTTAGCAGCAGCATTGTTAAGGACAATACGTGTGCTAGAGTAACTTAGTGCCTTGATGTCTGCGTTGATCGATCGCTTGTTCGGGGAAGTAGACATGCTGAAAGTTCTTCCCTCGTCTTGAAACATGACTACGCAAGGCGCATGAAGATTTCCTTGACTTCAACCAATGTCTGGAACGCATTTGCTGCAAGGACCGTAACTTCTGGAGAATAACTCGTTATTAAGTTGAAAACTGTAGGGGTGTGCTCAAGCTCCATTTTTATTATGTTCAACAGCAACAGCAACAACAAGAACCTTGCCGGGATGAACGCGGCACGACGCAATCAAGCTTGCAGATGTCTGCGCCAGAGAGCGGCGGAGGGGAGAGAGTACTGGCCAGAAGCAATCCTGTCTCTACATGTAAACTGGACTTTGTCTCTGTGTCTGCTCTTGCCGATTGAAAGACTATCACTGCCAGTCTCGAGATGAACTGCACACCACGACAGATGACGCAGTCCAAGAAACTGACAGGGAGAAACGACCTTGTCCCTTGGGCATTGCTCACTGCACAGAAAAAGCTACGTACGACGCAGGCAGGAAGTCTGGCGCGCTGTCTCGACTGGTCGTGGAGACCACATGCACAATGAAACTTTAGTTTTGAGAGGAATCCTAAGAAACTGTCAGTTTTCTTCTTGCTTGTTTTCCAATAATTCTCGTTTTTGCAGAAAGCGACAATCATTTGATTTTGTTATGTCAGTGACATCTTTTTTTACTACTCATTTCAAGTGGTACTCAACAGTTGTAAGACTTGTAACAATTACACAGTCAAGAGACAAGATTCGGAATCTTGGCCTTTTGGAAACGACAAACTTTCCAGTGCATAGTGCTTCAAAGCCACGCTGGGGACAGGGTACCTCCGCTACCATTGTGAAAACTGTGTCACGAGATAGAGCACGTCGGGTGTCCTGGTGACTGCGCCTGATTATCACTCTCTGAGGATGTGAAACTCGGCTGTTAAGTTGGTGTGGCGCCAGAGAGCCCCTGGAGGGCTGATGAAAGCCCAAACTCTTGCAGTACAGTAATAACATGGCGGCACAGCTCTAATCCTCAGCTTCTTTCTTTGCACAATACAGGGTTAGGTCGGCGAAAGAATTCAAAAATAGTTTTATGTCCTTCCTGTCATCAACGTCTACATACACTAAATTGGCTGGACACTTCTGGAAAAGTGAAGAAGAGATAACGTTGAAAAAACTGGTAACAGCTCAAATAGTAAAGCCTTGGGGCAAAAGAGGTTCCTGATTTGAATTAGAAGTAGTCTTCTGTTTTCCGTACCAATCTCAGCCTGACAACGAGGCAGGCGGTACAGAGGGAACTCGTCTCGGTGACTGGGGGGGCCACTGTCAGCAGAGCTTGTTTGCAATGACTCCAGTCAGCCATGCAATACGTTCAGGCCTAGGGAATATGTGAACGTTGGCGCACAATGCATCATTACTTTTTACCAGAAACCCTACATGATGTTATTTGGAGCTGCTGAGGAGGCATACACTCTCACATAAAGGTAACTTGTGGAACTGGTTACATGAATAGTTAGTACTCCACAGCAAAATGCCTGCCGGCCCCGAAAAGCGTTTTGAGGACTGTGTGAAAGAACAACTCCGGCACGCCGGCGAGCCACCAGGAGATCTGGAATTCCTGGCGAAGGACCGTCGCCACTGGACGGTGCCCGCAAAGAAAGCGACAGCAACTCTCGGGGAGACGAGATGGAGCCGCCTCACCATTGCCAGGGAGAGAACGGCTGCATGTCAGGACACCTGCAGAGCTGCCGTACAGTGTTCCCACTTTCCTCGTCAGTGCGGCTCGCGTAGTGGCCTGGCGAGTCACGTCAACCAACTTATTCGAAGGAGAGATGAAATTGCGCAGTGTGCCATGGTCGCTTGACACAGAAAACCACCACTTCGCAACTGCCTGCCTGCCTGCACGCGTGTCGACAAGACCAAGTACGCAACTAACTGCCTGCCTGCCTGCACGCGTGTCGACAAGACCAAGTACACAACTACCAAGTACGCAACTAACTGCCTGCCTGCCTGCACGCGTGTCGACAAGACCAAGTACACAACTAACTGCCTGCCTGCCTGCCTGCACGCGTGTCCACAAGACGAAGTACGCAACTAACATGAGCTCGATGCCCACCTGAAACCAATGATGAAATAACCTTGGAGAAATGTTCACATTGACTCATGATCATTGTTTGTATTCCAGTTATAATGGCTGGGATTCTATCACGGTTTTCGTGGCTTTGAAATCTTTCTGTTGTTGATTTTATCCGATAGTAGCGTGCTTGCAATGGTTACATTGATCTATTTTAGTGTTCAAGTTCGGGTGAACCGAGACAAATACAAACTCTCGACAGCTCGCGGCAGATGTGAGAAAGCTCTTCCAGGATTCTGCATCATTCATGATTAGGCTCTCTGCATATTTTCCCAGAGATGATATGGGATCATAAACTCCCACTCTTAATGCCCATAGCCTCAGGTCCTGGAAGCTGCACAAAACTTTGTAATCACATCAACGGTGTTCCCTTAATATTTTGAAAAGGCAAGAAGGAAAGGACATCTTGGGAGTTTTTCACATCTTACGACGCCCAAAGGAAGTTCGCGTGACGATACTAGTGGACAGGTCCTGCTTAATGAGGCAAGTCTAGATGGGAATCTTTTGGTGTCAGAAACATCTCTAGCAATATATTTTTTGCAAGATTAAGATTAAATGTCAATTTAGTGAACTCAAAAAGGACATATGAAGATTTTTTAATGACCCCTCATGCTTGCCATGATGGCAATGAGTATCCTGTATTTTTGTCGTAAGTTGTCACTGCTGCTGGAGGATTTCAAACTGTGGACTCCAAGCCATGCTACTCAAGGAACGTTTGATCTTTAGTCTTTCCCACAAGAGATTCAACTAATTCTGTCTTTGCCATTTGCAATCTTCTGCCGGAAAAGCCCTCGAAATGAGGAAAAGCTCACAATTTCATCAGGGAGAAAACCCCTTTATCATTCTGATTACGACGACAGGATGAAAATCAAATACCAGCGAAGAAAAATGGGAACGAAGCAATAAGACTGAGCAAATCCCGTTGGCCAGGCAATCTTCTTTTCTAAGGGCGCTTTCTCTAAGTCATCCTGGGGGTGGGAGATGGAGGGGGTGGGAGATGGAGGGGTGGGAGATGCAGGGCGTGGGAGATGGAGGGGGTGAGAGATGGAGGGAGTGGGATGCAGGGGGTGGGAAATGGAGGGGGTGGGAGATGGAGGGGCTGGGAGATGGAGGAGATGGGAGATAGAGGGTGTGGGAGATGGAGGGGTGGAGATGGAGGGTGGGAGATGGAGGGGGTGGAGATGGAGGGGGTGGATGCAGGGGGGGGAAATGGAGGGGTGAGGTGGAGGGAGTGGGATGCAGGGGGTGGGAAATGGAGGGGGTGGGAGATGGAGGGGCTGGAGATGGAGAGATGGAGATAGAGGGTGTGGGAGATGGAGGGGGTGGAGATGGAGGGGTGGGAGATGGAGGGGGTGGGAGATGGAGGGGGTGGGAGATGGAGGGGGTGAGAGATGGAGGGAGTGGGATGCAGGGGGTGGGAAATGGAGGGGGTGGGAGATGGAGGGGCTGGGAGATGGAGGAGATGGGAGATAGAGGGTGTGGGAGATGGAGGGGGTGGGAGATGGAGGGGGTGGGAGATGGAGGGGGTGGGAGATGGAGGGGGTGGGAGATGGAGGGGGTGGAGAGTGGCGACATGGGAAGAGGGATAGGCTGGGTGGAGTGACGCAGTGATCAGCATTTTTCACTCGTCACTTAGCACTTCTGCTGTTTCAAAACGGAAGTTCCGAAAGAATAACCATTCTAATTATGGGCACATGACGTCAGGAGCCAAGACTACGTTTAAAGGCATCAGACAAAAAACGAGAATTGCTGACAAGACATCCCCCCCCCCCCCAGCCCCTCCCCTCTAGAAGACAGATGAAGGTTTTCTGACTTGTGCAAGGCTCGAGTATTCCCCCATCTCACCCCTTCCTCTCAGTAGCAACTGAATTACCGTCCTCTGTTGAAAACAAATAAACGCCCATGTGCTATTCCCCAAGCGGGAACAATTTGTCTCGAAGTCAAGTAAGTAAATCACGGGGCAAAAGTAGGGTTACTCTCATTCATGACCAATGCAAATCATATTTCAGTTTTTGCATGTAGACGCTACCTTTTTTCCATCACTAAGCCTACTATCGCCACATACTAGTTTTCCATCACTAAGCCTACTATCGCCACATACTAGTTTTCCATCACTAAGCCTACTATCGCCACATACTAGTTTTCCATCACTAAGCCTACTATCGCCACATACTAGTTTTCCATCACTAAGCCTACTATCGCCACATACTAGTTTTCCATCACTAAGCCTACTATCGCCACATACTAGTTTTCCATCACTAAGCCTACTATCGCCACATACTAGTTTTCCATCACTAAGCCTACTATCGCCACATACTAGTTTTTCATCACTAAGCCTACTATCGCCACATACTAGTTTTCCATCACTAAGTCTACTATCGCCACATACTAGTTTTTCATCATTAAGCCTACTATCGCCACATACTAGTTTTTCATCACTAAGCGTACTATCGCCACATACTAGTTTTCCATCACTAAGCCTACTATCGCCACATACTAGTTTTCCATCACTAAGCCTACTATCGCCACATACTAGTTTTCCATCACTAAGCCTACTATCGCCACATACTAGTTTTCCATCACTAAGCCTACTATCGCCACATACTAGTTTTCCATCACTAAGCCTACTATCGCCACATACTAGTTTTCCATCACTAAGCCTACTATCGCCACATACTAGTTTTCCATCACTAAGCCTACTATCGCCACATACTAGTTTTCCATCATTAAGCCTACTATCGCCACATACTAGTTTTCCATCACTAAGCCTACTATCGCCACATACTAGTTTTCCATCACTAAGCCTACTATCGCCACATACTAGTTTTCCATCACTAAGCCTACTATCGCCACATACTAGTTTTCCATCACTAAGCCTACTATCGCCACATACTAGTTTTCCATCACTAAGCCTACTATCGCCACATACTAGTTTTTCATCACTAAGCCTACTATCGCCACATACTAGTTTTTCATCACTAAGCCTACTATCGCCACATACTAGTTTTTCATCACTAAGCCTACTATCGCCACATACTAGTTTTCCATCACTAAGCCTACTATCGCCACATACTAGTTTTCCATCACTAAGCCTACTATCGCCACATACTAGTTTTCCATCACTAAGCCTACTATCGCCACATACTAGTTTTCCATCACTAAGCCTACTATCGCCACATACTAGTTTTCCATCACTAAGCCTACTATCGCCACATACTAGTTTTCCATCACTAAGTCTACTATCGCCACATACTAGTTTTCCATCACTAAGCCTACTATCGCCACATACTAGACCTGGAAATCATGTTGCTCAGGTAGTGCAGCTTTTGCGGTCGTTATTCAAGAGATGGAGACGTGTAAATAACGTTAACTCTCGTAGGATATATGCGTTAGACGTGCTTGTGATAACATTATTAATGTCTAATGTGTTTTAAACGTACGGACACCAGACCTAGGAAATTTAGAAGCCTCGATTAGAATAGATCGTAACGCCGAGAAACGTGGACAATTAAATCGACTCGTAATAAATCTCTTGGTAGAAAATTCCGATTCTGTTCCATTCTCCTGTATTAGTGGTAACCCCATGCCAGTCACGTTCAACCATGGATCCTGGTCGTGGAGTTGCTACTTGGTTGCAGACTCTGCTGTGGCTGTGCAGCCCAATCTTGGATTGGCAGTCCTTGGCACAATGGCCGAGTCTGAAGGTGCACGTGTCATCCCGGTGCATCCTGTTTTGCCGGAGTTCTCGTATCTTCTCCAGCCTGTGAAGTTCCAACTCTCCCTCCCTCCGTCTGTTCAGGAGCTCGCCTCTTCCTCTGGTGCGGGCACTAGTGACGATCTCCCACCTCGTGAAGCTGGTACTAAGCGCCAACAGATCCTACAATGTAGTTTTTGAATTGCATCTAAATCGGTATTTTCCTGAAAACAAAACAAAATCTTCAACAACTTATTCAGCAGGGATTGTGACGAAACACTAAATCAGTGCGAATGGCCAGCAGTGAGTCGTAGGTCACAATGAAAATGTTGCGACACTTACTTGTGGTGTATGAACTCACAGGACTGTGGAGATACAGAAGAGGAAAACATGGCCGAGGTGGTCTGGCTCGCTGGTTCTAACTACGCAAAGAACGGTGGTGAATGGCCGGTGTTGCTGTATGCCAAACCCAGATCTCACAATTATACTGTGGCGTTGTGAGCTCAGTTTCATTGTGGCAAGATTTCCTGAAGCTCCTCTGGATGCGTGTAGTTTAGGGTGGGTATTTTTAAAGAAGCTCATTGTGACGGATGCTGGTAGTGTTGTTTCGTGCTGCCCGTTCTTCTTCACACCTTGCAGGCGATGTCAGTGGTTCTCCACACCCCACCCACACAGCCGAATCTCGCATGCTGTCCTGTTGAGAGTTCTCCTCAAGAAACTTTGGTCCTGCTCCTCTACTCTGTTATTGCTTCTCCTCTCCCTGTTCTTGCATCTCCTATACCTCTTTTTGCTTCTCCTCCACCTCTTCTTGCTTCTTCTTTACCTCTTCTTGCTTCTCCTCTGCCTCTTCTTGCTTGCTCCTTCTCTTCCTGCTCCTCCTCTTCCTGCTCCTCCTCTTCCTGCTTCTCCTGCATCCGCTCCTCCTGGTCCTCCTCTTCCTGTTCCTCCCCGTCCTCCTCCTCTTCCTTCTGCTTTTCCTCCTCCTGCTCCTCCTTTTCCTCCTCATCGGCCTCCTCCTCCTCTTCCTCCTCCTTCTCCTCCTCCTCCTGCTCCTCCAATCCTGCTCCTCCTCCTCCTACTTCTCCTCCTCCTGCTCCTCCCCTCCTGCTCCTCCTCCTCCTCCTGCTCCTCCTCCTCCTGCTCCTGCTCCTCTTATCCTGCTCCTCCTCCTGGTCCTCCCTCTTTCTCCTCCTCCTCCTCCTCACGTTCTTCCTCCTCCAGCTCCTCCTCCTCCTTCTGCTCCTCCTCCTGCTTCTCCTATCCTGCTTCTCTTCCTCCTCCTGCTCCATTTTCTCCTGCTCCTCCTATAATAATAATAAATAATTTATAGTATTTATAATGCGCCTTATCCAGTGGTTCTAAGCGCATGTGACAACAGATAGTACAAAAAAGACAGTACCATACGCATTTGCATACACATGCTCTGTACATACATATAGTCAACCATACTAAGAAAAAAAACATACGACCCAACATTACGCAAACAAATCACAAATAAGCAGTTAAGCAAAAATATACACGTATGTACACAAATGTCCAATCAAATGTCAAGAAGGCAGGGCGAGGACAGGGGTGGGGGGTGGGGGTTGGGGGTGGGGGGTGGGGGAGGAGGGGGGGGGGAGGAGTTGGAACATGTTCTTCTAACTCGTTTCAAATATTGCTGAAAAGGATGTGTTTTAAGATTAGACTTTAAGGAGGCGATAGAATCGGAGTGTCTGACATGGTGAGGTAGTGAATTCCAAAGATGAGGGCCTATCCTGCTGCTGCTGCTCCTCCTCCTCCTCCTCCTCCTCCTCCTCCTCCTCCTCCTCCTCCTCCTCCTCCTCCTCTCCTCTCCTCCTCCTCCTCCTCCTCCTCCTCCTCCTCCTCCTCCTCTTCCTCCTCCCCCCTTATCCCCCCTCCTCCTCCTCTTCCTCCTCCCCCCTTATCCCCCCTCCTCCTCCTCTTCCTCCTCCTCCTCCTTCTCTCCTCCTCCTCCTCCTCCTCCTCCTCCTCCTCCTCCTCCTCCTCTTTCTCCTCCTCCTCTTTCTCCTCCTCCTCTTTCTCCTCCTACTCCTCTTTCTCCTCCTACTCCTCTTTCTCCTCCTACTCCTCTTTCTCCTCCTACTCCTCTTTCTCCTCCTACTCCTCTTTCTCCTCCTACTCCTCTTTCTCCTCCTCCTCTTTCTCCTCCTCCTCCTCTTTCTCCTCCTCTTCCCTCCTCCTCCTCCTCCTCTTTCTCCTCCTCCTCCTCTTCCTCCTCCTCCTCCTCCTCCTCCTCCTCATTCTCCTCCTCATTCTCCTCCTCCTCCGCTTTCTCCTTTTTCTCCTCCTCCTCTTTCTCCTCCTCCTCTTTCTCCTCCTCCTCTTTCTCCTCCTCCTTTCTCTTTCTCCTCCTCCTCCTCCATCTTTCTCCTCCTCCTCCCTCTTCCTCCTTCTCCTCCCTCTTTCTCCTCCTCCTCCCTCTTTCTCCTCCTCCTCCCTCTTTCTCCTCCTCCTCCTCTCGTCCTCCTCTCTCCTCTCTCCTCCCTCCTCCTCCCTCCTCCTCCTCTTCCTCCCTCCTCTTCCTCCTCCCTCTTTCTCCTCCTCTTCCTCTTTCTCCTCCTCATCTTTCTCCTCCTCCTCTTTCTCCTCCTCCTCCCTCTTTCTCCTCCTCCTCTCTCTTTCTCCTCCTCCTCTCTCTTTCTCCCTCCTCCTCCTCCTCCTCCTCCTCCTCTTTCCTTTCTCCTCCTCTTCCTCCCTTCCTCCTCCTCCTCCTCCCTTCCTCCTCCTCCTCCTCCTCTCCTCCTCCTCCTCCTCCTCCGCTCTCCTCCTCCTCCTCCTCCTCCTCCCTCTTCCCTCCTCGTCCTCGTCCTCGTCCTCGTCCTCGTCCTCTTCCTCGTCCTCCTCCTCGTCCTCCTCCTCCTCCTCCTCCTCCTCCTCCTCCTCCTCCACCTCCTCCCTCTTTCTCCTACTCCTCTCCTTTTGCTTATCTGTCTTCTGCTCTTCCTCCAGTTTCTCTACCGACATCCGTTCCTTCTCCCATCCTCCTTCCGCTTCTGCTTTTCCTCCAGCTGCTTCTCCTCCTGATTCGCTCCTCTACCGCCTTTTGCCTTTGCCAGGAACAGGTAGAGTGGAAGACATATGAGTGCACAAACGTGCTAGATAACTGGAACGAAAAGAGAAGGGATATCTCGATTTACTTCTTAGGTACTTTTCGAAATGAAAATGTCAAACAGCTTAATTGTGTTATTAAAAAAACCTTGCAATTGTCCTTTGAAATAAGGTATTCATACATTTTAAACCAAATCAAGTAAACGAATCTTCGAATGCACTCAAATTGTTGTTGCTGGGCAACGACGACATTTTGTTACACTTGTCTGCGTGGCTGACTGCAGGAGGGAGGGTGCGAAAAAAAGGAGATTCTATCGGAATGGTTGATGTTCTATTTCGATGAGGCAGATTAGATTGCTGTTTTTCAGTGACACTGGAGCACCCCTTAACGCCAATGGCGCCAGCACCATCGCAGCAATAGAATATTCTGATAATTTTTGTCAGGGAGATCAATTTGTCGAATGCAATTTAAGAAAAACCGACCAAATCCTGCAAGTTTGGGCATGCAAACGGTTGCATTTAGACCAGTTAAATGCACGACAACTGGCTAGCTTTCAAATTCTTGCACGGAACGTCGACGTGATTTTTCGGAGTGAATGGGACCGAGGGGATAACGTCAGAATACCTAATGGTTCCTTTGCAATTCCCCCTTTTGCAAACTTCTCCAACGTGACTTGCAAAGAAGGCCGGGTCTTCCGGGATGGACGGAAAGATCTAGAAAGGGCGAAGAGCAGTGAAGGTGCGGCGATCCGGGAGAAACACGCAGATCCAATTTCGGTCGACGCTCGATGGAGCCTCTGAGTTACATTTAGCTCGTCAGATTAAACGCGCCAATTCTGCGCATCAAAGTTGACTCTTCAAGCGCTAGACTAGGCTCGTGATCCGAAAAGCATGACGGTCTAGCCGTTTGATGACGTGGGAGTGGCGCGCAAAAGCCTATGGGATGTGCGGGACGCGCCGAACCCGTGGTTGACCTGACACCATTCTGGCTGGGAGACACTGTGACGAAAGAAAGCTGGGAGGATTGAGCGGCCAGTTCCCACAACGCGACCCTAAGCCTTCCCCATGGCTATGCGTCAATAATTCAAAGTACTCCACCTCTATTCACCTAGATCTAATGCCCAAACTTTATTTCTAGGCCCGGACCAAGACCCCGCCCCCCTCCCCCACGTAGTTCGTGCTCTGGTCGTTGGGACCGATGCGGATCGCTTTGAAGAGCCAGGAAGTTGCAGTAAAAGACGCCTGTCTCATGATGAAAGCCATAGAAGCCCCTTTGTCTCCACGACGGCTTCTCAGATTTATGGAATCTTCCTGAAAGCGTGCGGGAAGATTACCCTCATACCGAATGGCTGCTATCGTGCCACCCACCCGACGTAAACCAATGCCCATGCAGCGGGAAGAAACGGTAAAGAGATATCCACGTGAAATTCGGTGGGATGAATAAAGTGGTACTAAGGAGGAGGAGGAGGAGGAGTGGGAGGAGGAGGAGGAGGAGGAGGAGGAGGAGGAGGAGGAGGAGGAGGAGGAGCAAGAGGAGGAGGAGGAGGAGGAGGAGGAGGAGGAGGAGGAGGAGGAGGAGGAGGAGGAGGAGGAGGAGGAGGAGGAGGAGGAAGAGGAGAAGGAGAAGAAGGAGGAGGAGAGAGAGAGAGAGAGAGAGAGAGAGAGAGAGAGAGGGAGGGAGGGAGGGAGAGGGGGAGGAGGAGCAGTAGCAGTAGCAGAAGCAGAAGCAACAGGAGCAGGAGCAGCAAGAGGAACACGAGGGCGACGAGGAGGACGAGGACGAGGACGTGGAGGATGAGGGTGAGATCGACCAGAGGGAAGAGGATGGCAGAAAGACGAAGATGGCAGAGAACGAGTAGGAAGACGAGAGCGAAGAAAATATGAATGAGAATCAAATTGATGAGGAAGAGAATAAAAGAGGCAGCTGCAACAGCCGCATTGAAAAACGACGGGGTGTTCCCCAAGGAGAAATATACACAACAGAGATGGTCAACGCTGCACAAACTCCCGAGGAATAAACTGAGAAGGAGCTATGGAGGTCCCAGGGTAGCAATGACAGCAGCAGTGGCGAGAACAAGACAGGAGTGAAATCAAAGCGAAGGAGGGCGCCAATCCATGCGATAAGTCGATTCCCTCACAGACCATGAAGGAAATGGACTGAGGAAGATCTCAGCCCAATCTTCGACCAGACGGATGGGGCCAGGCAGCCACTCGGACGCATCAGAGGAGACGAATCAATCCGCGCCAGCTGATTGCACGAGGGCTCCTAAGTTGATCGCAGCCCATCCTGGCACAGTAGCCAGAAGGGTCGGTCTCACGGAAAGGAGTCTACACTCCTAATTATGCAGGGAGAAGGCGCAGCACGGAGGAAATGGAGAAAGATCAAAACCAAGTTTTCAGATCTCACTCGAAGGCTTGTCAGTCTGCCTGGAATCCCAACAGGACCGTGAAAGGATCGGGTCAAATGGATACAAAACAACAACGTGACCCCCAGCACATCGAAGTCACCTGTAGTGATCAGATCGACTCGGCAGTTTTTGCTCCCTGGTCTGAATACTCAAAACGGCTCCGACTGAGCGTGTGATATTCATCTTTTCAACAGAGGGTACAAGCTGTATTGGCCGCGATGTGGTTGAAACTGGTCTTCGTGTTGTTGTAATCATCTACCAAAATATCATGGAGTTTGAGTGGACTCTCTGAAAAAGAAAATGTGTTCCACCTGGGATAGATCATATGAGACTGCTGACATTGAGATGGTACATCTTTTTATGCAATATTTGTGTTCACATCATCACTACAAGGAAATGAATAGATTTAAGACACCAAATCAATCCCTGTAAGCAGATGCAAGCATCCGCATATCAAACACAGAAGACACGCATTCAACACAGTTTATGATATTGTCTTCTAGTTCATCCAAATCATCTCATCATGTTTTGTATGCCTTTTGTAGCAGACACCGTTGACTGAATGGGTGGAAAGCAAACCACCAGTAGAATAAAACGCTATAGTTGCGCAGTGTGTTCGTATCTGCGTTGAGATCAAAGTCGCTGTCTTGACAAAATGATTCATCTCAACAACTATGAAATGCATCTTCGTGATGAATACGTCACCTATACAGGAAATAGATGTGTCTACCTTATGATGCCGATGGAAATCGGGCCCAAATATAGGTAGGGGAATAATACTTTTTGGATGACAGAACGAACACCAATGAAAGCCGTTGTAATTAGATTTGCGAGCATCATTCAAGATGGCGAGACAATAAACTGCTGAAAGAAACACACTACACTTTGACGACATGGCGGCACCTATCCGGGCAACGTCCCAAGAACTGCACCCCACAACAAAGGGAGACCACCCTACACAACCCACACGCAGTTTGTAGCTCTTCCCCGTCACAGCGGAGGAAACAAGCGTCTTGGACTTTGCGGGATACCAGACGTGGACGAGCGGAAGTCTACGTCGTTGCCTCTACCATCGCTTCTCTAACGAGAATCCTCGCCATTGATCGACTCCCACTGCTGCCATTGATGACGTTGTAAGAGACGCGCTGATTGGACGCTGACGGTGATGGCGTCGTTACGAGGCAGTTGAGTGGATGCAGAGACGCCACATCTGAAGAGAGCGCCCCCGTTGCCTGTCGTCATTGATTGGAGGGAGCGAAGGAGTGGGTGGTGAGAGGAGGAAGCCTCTAGGTATTGGGCGAGGCGCTTTCTCCTCCTTCTGTCCATCCCACCTCCTCCGTCTCTCCTCGTCTCTTCTCCTCGACTTTCTCTTCTAAATGCCACTGCATCCAATATGCAATCTCATTCGGCACGATCCTCCCTTCTTCATCTATATTTGTCTGTCTGTCTTTCTCTCCTTCTGCTTCTGTTTTCTACCAACAGCCGCCCCTTGCATCCTCATGTCATATCTGTCATTCCTGTGTCGTTTTGAGACGCTTGACTGTCTTTCGGGCGCGATTAATGGTGGGATGGGTACAGAGTTTACTTCGTTGGTTGTCTTTTTTCTTCTCAAACTTTCTCAGAGCGTTAAAAAAGCAAATCCAGGCAGATATTAAATTCATTATGTCAGTTTGAAAAATACATGCAAATTCACAAAATCGTATGCGCACACGAAAACACAAGCGCGCACACATGAACACAAGTGTTTAATTATGACGTGACTGGTGCTTGACTTCGATTAAAGTGAGGAACAGCTGAGTAGATTGTCAGTCTCACTCTCTCGACCCAGTCAATCTGTTTTGAGTGGCAAGGCAAGAGTGGAGACAGTTGGAGATAGGTCAGGATGCAGTGGATGTCCAGCAGTGTCCAGCAGTGTCCAGCAGTGTCCTGCGTGTCTCAATGTGCACTGACTGCGCTCCACGACGCTTTGCTGGCTCCGCCTTCCAACCTTCTGAACCACCAGGTGATGATCTCCTCTGCATATGCACACACACGCGCGCGCGCGCGCGCGCACACACAAACACATGCACTCACACACACACACACACGTTCGCGCGCGCATAAACACAGACACACAAACACAGACACACAAACACACATACTCACGCGCGCAAGCGCGCGCGCATAGACACACACACACACACACACACACACAAACACCACACGTACACACACAACACACACACACACACACACACACACACACACACACACACACACACACAGCTTCCTCCGTCTTGGCCCGTTCAGTAGCAGTCAGCAAAAGATCAGCATGAGTGGGTGAAACTTGAAGGCACAGCCAGACAAGGAACTGTCATCTTGTCGTTTCCTGTTTCAATTAGAACCGTCACAGTTGACAGTGGGAGTGCGGGCATGCCCTCATTACGTAGTTATTAATGTATATGCTGCTTCACAGTAAAACTACTCAGCTAATTGTGCTTCCCACGCAGAATCGCTTTGTGTCAAGCCCACATGCCTCGGCGGTGAAAAAATATGATCGCCATTCCTTTCAGAGCTATCCTGGCGACAACGAGACAAGAAAGGCGTTCGCCTTCGTGAGCATGCTTTTGAAATGGACGCTTTTGTGTTGAAAATGTGGTTTCTCCGATGCAAAAACTGTCGCCCATTGCAGATAGGAGCTTTCTCCAAAGAGCAACACGTGAGAGTAACATCATATTAGGTGTGGGACTGGTGACTTTCTAACTGAGCTCTAACTCGGCAAAATGGGCAGAATTGTTTAACCCAACACCTCAAGTGAAAGATATTCTTTTAGCAGATGCTTCGTTGCTCCAAGCGGTAACATTGAAGAGCGAGCCAGGATTGCGTAACTCAAAGCCAAAACAGTCAACAGAAAAAGGTAAACTACACAGCAGAATACTGAAACAGTCACAGTCAAACTATGACTTCATGACTCAAAACTGAAACAGTCACAGGCAAGCCATGGCTTCAAAACTCAAAAAGGGAACATTCACTTGTAAGCAAACAAACACTTCGTAATTCAAAGCCAAAACAGTCACAGGCAAACTACGACTTCATGACAAATAGCTGAAGCAGTCAAAGGTAAGCCAAGATTTGAAGCATAAAACTCCTCAGCCGCAAGCAAGCCCAGAATTCAGAGCTCGGAACTGAAGCAGACGACATCAAGTCGAGACACGTCATAGCTCAAAGATGACGCTTTCCGAGCAGGGGAAAGACCTCACACTAAAACTGAAGAAGTCAAAGAGAAGCCAATGATGATGATGATGATGATGATGATGATGATGATGATGATGATGATGATGATGATGATACTGCTGATCCTAAATTTGTTCAACGTAATAAAGACGATTTAAGCAGACGCGGCAAAGAATAGCCATTGACGTGATGGTTCATGCTTCAGTGCCTACAGCAGGCTATGATCTGACAGCCTTTGATCTGAAAATACCCACAGGTAAGGAAAGCATGGAATGCGCATGACCTCATGAACTCAATGAATTCACCTGTGTCTGCAGGGTGAAGACACACCACCTTTAGCAAAGCAGTGAAACAGCCCGATCTTCCTCAA
>JAWQFJ010017509.1:25000-35000 GCA_034096865.1 Theodoxus fluviatilis
GATGATGATGATGATGATGATGATGATGATGATGATAATGATTATGATTGATGATGATGATGATGATTATGATTGATGATGATGATGATGATGATGATTGATGATGATGATGATGATGATGATGATGATGATGATGATGATGATGATGATGACGACGATGATGATTATGATGATGATGATGATGATGATGATGATGATGATGATTATGATTGATGATGATGATGATGATGATGATTGATGATGATGATGATGATGATGATGATGATGATGATGATGATGATGATGATGATGATGATGATGATGATGATGACGACGATGATGATTATGATGATGATGATGATGATGATGATGATGATGATGATGATGATGATGATGATGATGATGATGATGATGATGATGATGATGATGATTATGATTGATGATGATGATGATGATGATGATGATGATGATGATGATGATGATGATGATGATGATGATGATGATGATTGATGATGATGATGATGATGATGATGATGATGATGATGATGATGATGATGATGATGATGATGATGATGATGATGATGATGATGATGACGACGATGATGATGATGACAATGATAAATAGATAGCACTCTGAGAGCACAAACCTCCACCAAGGACGCCACAATATCTCCTCCATGATCTGCACAGTTTAAAAAGATGAAAAGCTAGGGGTTGCCGTAATCAGACTGACACTAAGGGAAAGTGAGTCCTAGCACTCCATAGTTAAGTTTAGTTTAGCGTCTGCTAGAGGTCTGCCAGCCTCATCAATAGTTTGACGTCATCAACTTCGTGATGAGTGATAACATTTCTCTTCTTGCTTGTAATTCCAAAACTAGATAACAGATGAGCTCCAATATTTAAAGTTCGTCAGTTACTCATTCGGCAAATTAACTCTAAACGTTCAAACGGATTCTGATGAATTGTGATGCAAGGTGAGAGTTCTATTGACGTAACTTAACCTGCTTGGCAAAGGTAATAATGATAGCATAATATGTGTAATGATAATCATCGGATGATTATAATTCCCTCTCATGAACTTGTCATCTGTTTTAAGTCTTAAGTTGTCCTCTGCCAGCTAGTATCTAGTGCTGATGTCGTTTCTACCATGTGCTCCCATTTCTCAACCAAAAAGTTCAGTGAGGGAAAAAACGAATGGCGTGATGAAGAAACTATCAAAGGCAGATACATTTTTTTCTCGCTGCAAGTTTTGCGTTCCCTTTATCTAACTTTTACGTCGTAAGAATTTTTACACGAACAAAAAGTCCAAAGAATAAATTTCACAACTTTTTGTACAAGCTCGGAATAATAAATAAATGAATGTGAAATTTGCTTGAAAAGGACATCAGGTGTTTCGTGCAACTTGAAAACACACAAGCCCAGTAGTTTTAGCGTGCCAAGAACTAGTTTTTGCTAGAAGAAACGTGTTTCTGACAAGATCTGTAGAAAATATTTTTTTCTGAAGTTCCGCCGCCTTCTTTTCATTGAAATGATTGAATGCCACTCAAGTCAGCACTTACATTCCTGGGATTTCAAATTGGAATTCGACGTTGTTTTTGTCTTCCTGGGGGGAAAAACCTTGTTAGGCACCGTTCATTGAGTTCCATGTCTGTATTTAACAAATATTTAGAAATCATGTTTTGTTCACAACTAAGTAGAATACAAGTCACATGCTGAATATTTACTACAACGTTGTTTATGATTTTGATATTTTTAATTAATGAAATATACACTTAAAACTATGTCCTCCTTCAGTAAAAAAGATCTCTCTCTCTCTCTGTATATCTATCTATCTATCTATCTGTCTTTATATTTATCTGTCTGTTTATATATATATCTATGTCTGTCTGTCTATCTTCTGTCTATCTATCTATCGTTCTCTCTATCTATCTACCTCTCGTTCTCTATCTATATCTCGTTCTCTCTCTTGTTCTCTCTCTCTCGTTCTCTCTCTCTTCTCTCTCTTTTCTCTCTCTCTCTCTGTCTCTTCTCTATCTTTCTCTCTGTCTCCTTTCTCTCTCTCTCTATCTCTCGGTCTCTCTCTCTGTCTCTCTCTCTCTGTCTCTCTCTCTCTCTCTCTCCCTCCCTCACACACTCATACACACACACACACATGCATACACAGGCAAATATGCACACACACACATACACACACGCGCGTACACACGCGCGCACACACGCGCGAGCACACGCAAGGAAACACACGCGCACGCGCACACACACACACACACACACACACACACACACACACACACACATACACACACACACACATACAACCGCTACTCGTGTGTTAAGTTACGTTCATTGTTGATGCCACGCATACTTTCTGTAACAGACGCCTGTCAAGTGAACTCCATACTGATCCACTGCACGACCAGCCTGACGACAATGCTCGTTTACGACAAACTGCAAAAATGCAAACCTTGCCACGAGCGCTTCACTGTATCGACGAAGGATGAAAATCCCTAAGAAAAAACTCTGTACGACTAGTACCTTCGGAGCTCTTTCGTACCTGTGACAAGTTCAACAGGGCTCGCCATTAGAAAATAAGTGTCTACAATCACAGCAAACACTGCACCCCAGAAAATTCAGGGTGTCGTTGGCCATGGTTTCCTCAGATTCCCGGACACAGGTAGGCTTCTGCCACATACATGTATGTGTGACCTGTCAACATGAAATAATTATGAACTCCTTTATCAAGGTACTGAGCAACGGCATTTTATATGTCAGGGAGCAGTAGGTTGGCGATGTTCAGATTTTCAGTCCACTTGCTCCTTAAATCGCCTACAAAAGTAATTAAGTAAAAAATTTACCAAAATTTAGCTGTCAAGCATAATTAAAAGTGCTGTAAAAGCGCCAACCATATCCAGCACTGTTGATGAGAAGCCCCCGAAGCACATGTTGTTGAACCTTTTTTATCCTTCTTCCGATGAAAGAAACGCTTCCATCCTCGTATCGAATCTTACACGTTCCGCACTGGCACACTTCCGTCTGGGAAATCCGCACCGGGTAATTTGAACGATCTGCCCCACTTTTCTGGACCAGCCAACGCAGTTTTTAAAAAATAGTTACGATCTTCACTATTCTTTTTTACTAACATTATATGAAACCTTTATTTCAATTTTATAAAATCATCGAGCCTTTGTCCATCAAGGAAGTTTTCATGCAAATATGATTCGTGATTAGAGGTTTGCCATATGTTTTTCTATCCTAACTCAAATGCCACACTGGGGCGATGGGGGCGGGTCGTCCAAGTGACTGGGGCGGATCGTCCAAGTGACCAAGGCAGATCGTCCAAGTGACCAGTAAGGATCATCCATGTGACAGGGGAGGATCGTCCAAGTGACCAGTAAGGATCGTCCATGTGACCGGGACGGATCGTCCAAGTGACTGAGGCGGATCGTCCAAACGACCAGTAAGGATCGTCCAAGTGACCAGTAAGGATCGTCCAAGTGACCAGTAAGGATCGTCCAAGTGACAAGTAAGGATCGTCCAAGTGACCAGTAAGGATCGTCCAAGCGACCAGTAAGGATATATCATCCAAGTGACCGGGGCGGATCGTCCAAGTGACCAGTAAGGATTGTCCAAGTGACCAGTAAGGATCGTCCAAGTGACCAGTAAGAATTGTCCATGCGACCAGTAAGGATATATCATCCAAGTGACAGGGGCGGATAGTCCAAGTGACCAGGGCGGATCGTCCAAGTGACCAGTAAGGATTGTCCATGTAACTGGGATGGATCGTCCAAGTGACCGGGGTGGATCGTCCATGTGACCAGTAAGGATTGTCCAAGTGACCAGTAAGGATTGTCCATGTAACTGGGACGGATCGTCCAAGTGACCAGTAAGGATTGTCCATGTAACTGGGACGGATCGTCCAAGTGACCAGTAAGGATTGTCCATGTAACTGGGATGGATCGTCCAAGTGACCGGGGTGGATCGTCCATGTGACCAGTAAGGATTGTCCAAGTGACCAGTAAGGATTGTCCATGTAACTGGGACGGATCGTCCAAGTGACCAGTAAGGATTGTCCATGTAACTGGGATGGATCGTCCAAGTGACCAGTAAGGATTGTCCAAGTGACCAGTAAGGATTGTCCAAGTGACCAGTAAGGATTGTCCAAGTGACCAGTAAGGATTGTCCAAGTGACCAGTAAGGATTGTCCAAGTGACCAGTAAGGATTGTCCATGTAACTGGGATGGATCGTCCAAGTGACCGGGATGGATCGTCCAAGTGACCGGGGCGGATCGTCCAAGTGACCAGTAAGGATTGTCCATGTAACTGGGATGGATCGTCCAAGTGACCGGGATGGATCGTCCAAGTGACTGAGGCGGATCGTCCAAACGACCAGTAAGGATCATCCATGTGACAGGGGAGGATCGTCCAAGTGACCAGTAAGGATCGTCCATGTGACCGGGACGGATCGTCCAAGTGACTGAGGCGGATCGTCCAAACGACCAGTAAGGATCGTCCAAGTGACCAGTAAGGATCGTCCAAGTGACCAGTAAGGATCGTCCAAGTGACCAGTAAGGATCGTCCAAGTGACCAGTAAGGATCGTCCAAGTGACCAGTAAGGATCGTCCAAGCGACCAGTAAGGATATATCATCCAAGTGACCGGGGCGGATCGTCCAAGTGACCAGTAAGGATTGTCCAAGTGACCAGTAAGGATCGTCCAAGTGACCAGTAAGGATCGTCCAAGTGACCAGTAAGGATCGTCCAAGTGACCAGTAAGAATTGTCCATGTGACCAGTAAGGATATATCATCCAAGTGACAGGGGCGGATCGTCCAAGTGACCAGGGCGGATCGTCCAAGTGACCAGTAAGGATTGTCCATGTAACTGGGATGGATCGTCCAAGTGACCGGGGTGGATCGTCCATGTGACCAGTAAGGATCGTCCAAGTGACCAGTAAGGATTGTCCATGTAACTGGGATGGATCGTCCAAGTGACCAGTAAGGATTGTCCATGTAACTGGGACGGATCGTCCAAGTGACCAGTAAGGATTGTCCATGTAACTGGGACGGATCGTCCAAGTGACCAGGGTGGATCGTCCATGTGACCAGTAAGGATCGTCCAAGTGACCAGTAAGGATTGTCCATGTAACTGGGACGGATCGTCCAAGTGACCAGTAAGGATTGTCCATGTAACTGGGACGGATCGTCCAAGTGACCAGGGTGGATCGTCCATGTGACCAGTAAGGATCGTCCAAGTGACCAGTAAGGATTGTCCATGTAACTGGGACGGATCGTCCAAGTGACCAGTAAGGATTGTCCATGTAACTGGGACGGATCGTCCAAGTGACCAGTAAGGATTGTCCATGTAACTGGGACGGATCGTCCAAGTGACCAGGGTGGATCGTCCATGTGACCAGTAAGGATCGTCCAAGTGACCAGTAAGGATTGTCCATGTAACTGGGACGGATCGTCCAAGTGACCAGTAAGGATTGTCCATGTAACTGGGACGGATCGTCCAAGTGACCAGGGTGGATCGTCCATGTGACCAGTAAGGATCGTCCAAGTGACCAGTAAGGATTGTCCATGTAACTGGGATGGATCGTCCAAGTGACCAGTAAGGATTGTCCATGTAACTGGGACGGATCGTCCAAGTGACCAGTAAGGATTGTCCATGTAACTGGGACGGATCGTCCAAGTGACCAGGGTGGATCGTCCATGTGACCAGTAAGGATCGTCCAAGTGACCAGTAAGGATTGTCCATGTAACTGGGACGGATCGTCCAAGTGACCAGTAAGGATTGTCCATGTAACTGGGATGGATCGTCCAAGTGACCAGTAAGGATTGTCCATGTAACTGGGACGGATCGTCCAAGTGACCAGTAAGGATCGTCCGAGTGACCAGTAAGGATCGTCCAAGTGACCAGTAAGGATTGTCCATGTAACTGGGATGGATCGTCCAAGTGACCAGTAAGGATTGTCCATGTAACTGGGACGGATCGTCCAAGTGACCAGTAAGGATTGTCCATGTAACCGGGATGGATCGTCCAAGTGACCGGGGCGGATCGTCCAAGTGACCAGTAAGGATTGTCCATGTAACTGGGATGGATCGTCCAAGTGACCAGTAAGGATTGTCCATGTAACTGGGACGGATCGTCCAAGTGACCGGGGTGGATCGTCCAAGTGATCGGGGTGGATCGTCCAAGTGACCAGTAAGGATTGTCCATGTAACTGGGACGGATCGTCCAAGTGACCAGTAAGGATTGTCCATGTAACCGGGATGGATCGTCCAAGTGACCGGGGCGGATCGTCCAAGTGACCAGTAAGGATTGTCCATGTAACTGGGATGGATAGTCCAAGTGACCAGTAAGGATTGTCCATGTAACTGGGACGGATCGTCCAAGTGACCGGGGTGGATCGTCCAAGTGACCGGGGTGGATCGTCCAAGTGACCAGTAAGGATTGTCCATGTAACTGGGACGGATCGTCCAAGTGACCAGTAAGGATTGTCCATGTAACTGGGATGGATCGTCCAAGTGACCAGTAAGGATTGTCCATGTAACTGGGACGGATCGTCCAAGTGACCGGGGTGGATCGTCCAAGTGACCGGGGTGGATCGTCCAAGTGACCAGTAAGGATTGTCCATGTAACTGGGACGGATCGTCCAAGTGACCAGTAAGGATTGTCCATGTAACTGGGATGGATCGTCCAAGTGACCAGTAAGGATTGTCCATGTAACTGGGACGGATCGTCCAAGTGACCAGTAAGGATTGTCCATGTAACCGGGATGGATCGTCCAAGTGACCGGGGTGGATCGTCCAAGTGACCAGTAAGGATTGTCCATGTAACCGGGATGGATCGTCCAAGTGACCGGGGCGGATCGTCCAAGTGACCGGGGCGGATCGTCCAAGTGACCAGTAAGGATCGTCCAAGTGACCAGGGCGGATCGTCCAAGTGACCAGTAAGGATTGTCCATGTAACTGGGATGGATCGTCCAAGTAACCGGGGCGGATCGTCCAAGTGACCGGGGCGGATCGTCCATGTAACTGGGGCGGATCGTCCAAGTGACCGGGGCGGATCGTCCAAGTGACCGGGTCGGATCGTCCAAGTGACCAGTAAGGATTGTCCATGTACCTGGGATGGATCGTCCAAGTGACCGGGGCGGATCGTCCAAGTGACCGGGGCGGATCGTCCAAGTGACCGGGGCGGATCGTCCAAGTGACCGGGGCGGATCGTCCAAGTGACCAGGGCGGATCGTCCAAGTGACCGGGGCGGATCGTCCAAGTGACCGGGGCGGATCGTCCAAGTGACAGGGGCGGATCGTCCAAGGGGCGGACTGGTACCGGGACAGGTTATCCATACGCCATTGTATTCTATTTGAGACTGTGTTCCATCAAAGAGAATTTGTGAAATCTAAACTGAAAGAGCCTCTCACCGGGTGGCTAGATCGGAACGCACCGATGTGGGTATTTGAAAGAGAACATGCCAAACAGTTTTGCCGCCATTTCGTCTACCTTGCTGATTCTGGAGGGCAGCGGCGTCAGCAGCCGGTAACCCACCAACCGTCAGTCCAACAGAAACGCGTTTTTAAATAATGGGAAAGAGCATTCACAACACTTTCCAGGATAGACCATTTATTAAATCAACAAAAGTGGCGTTAAGACTAATTTTGTCGGAACGGTCACATTTAGACTTTTTATTGAACTTTTTGCCTTTGCGAAATGCTAATTGTCTTTTCATTAGGACTGTAAATATTCATTTTTCACAATGTTGTAACTTTTCTTTTCCTCTGCAAACACTTTCCGTGATGCAGCCTCTTACTTATTTTTAAATGTCTTCTGTTGGGGGAAAGGAAACGACTACTGCAACAAAGATAAGTCCATCAATGCCACGCCGCCTCAACCCCAAACAGTGCATTTTCTTTCGTTCCCGGGAGGATTTGTTATCAAATTAATCTTCACACCCCGGGGAAACAACTGAAGCCTTCCGTGCGTACTAAACACACTGGGAGAAAGAAGCTTGATTCTCCACTGAATGTATCAACTCAGAAATTCAATAAGTCTGGGCTGCTGACGGTTTCCCCCGGTTCTTTCAGAGTCGACGGATGTTCGACGACAGAGTTGACCCCAAGGTCTGTGTCTTGAGGAGCTGTGGGAGACAGGCTCGGGCAGCCACAGGCCATAGACTTGCCAGCCACAGAAGATGCAGGGGAGACAAATAGACCTTTCAAATGGGCATCGCCTTCTAAGCTAAAAGGTATTCAAATGAAAAAGTATGAGCACCTCTGCAATGCATCGCGCACTGAACCAGACACATTGCAAAACGAAGCAGACGTACACCTCCGCAGAAACCCACGTCAAAATAACAGACTGTCGAGTGGAAAATTCCAGATATTTCAATGGAGGCACGCTTTCAGAACAAAGCCATGGTCGTTTTTCCAAAAGTACACATCCTAGGGACTCAGTAGCAGTTCGGTCATAAACATTGCAGACTCAAACAGAAAATTACCTTTGCGTCATTGATATCAATGGCGATGGTGCTTAAGATGACGTCGACAATGAAGACGACGACGACGACTGCAATGATGATGATGACGACGACGACGACGACGACGACGTCGACGACGACGACGATGATGGTAATGATGATGATGATGATGATGATGATGATGATGATGATGATGATGATGATGATGATGATGATGATGATGATGACCACTATGGTCGTGGTGGCGGCGATGGCGGGGGCGTCGGCGGTGGTGATGATGGTGATAGTGATGGAGGTGCTATTGTTGGTGGTGGTGTGGCGGTGGTGTGGTGGTAGTAGTGGTGTAGTGGTGGTGGTGGTGGCGTTGATGATGATGGAAATTATATTGTGGTGGTAATTTTGGTAGCGGTGGTGGTGATGGTAATGGAGGTGGTAATGGCGGTGCTGGTGCTTGTGCTGGTGATTGAGGTGGTAATAATGACAGTGGTAATAGGTGGTGGTGGTGGTGGTGGTGGTGGTGGTGGTAGTGGTGAAGGTTGTGGTGATGGTGGAAGTGGTGGTGGAGGTAGTGGTGGTGGTGAAGGTGGTGATAGTGATGGTGGTGGTCGTGATAGTGGTGGTGGTGGTTGTGGTGGTGGTGATGGAAGTGGTGGTGGAGGTGGTGGTGGTGAAAGTGGTGGTGGTGGTTGTGGGGGTGAAGGTGATGGTAATGGTGGTGGTGGTGGTGGTGGTGATGGAGGATGTTATGTTGGAGATGGTGGTGGTGGTGGTGGTGGTGGTGATGGTGGTAGGAGTGGTGGTGGTAGGAGTGGTGGTGGTGGTGAAGTTCGTGGTGCTGGTGATGGTGGTGGTGGTGGTGATGATGGTGGTGGTGATGGTGGTGGTGGTGAGCGGAGGGTGTGATGGTGGTGGGGGTGTTGGTGTTGGTGGTGGTTATTCTGTTCATGCTGAGTTTAACGTCAGGGGGGAAAGAGTGACAAAACTATGGCGACGACGGCAACAAAACGACGATGACGGCTATGACAACTGTGACGACGAAAATAACAACAAGAACAACAAGTACATTGATGTTTGAAAAAAAATCAGGTCTTTTTTCTTGTTGAGCAACTAAGCCTCACCATGTTGACACAAAGGTCCTGTCCATTTGTAGATGACGCACAATGTGATGACCTGAAACAAAACACACAGTGTTCTCCCACGCATTAACATTATTCAACATTGGCTGAACAACAACAGTCCTACGTGCTTTGAGTTTGACGGAGAGCTCGTAAATGTGATGATGCGTGCTTTATCTTTGTAGCAATTATTACTCTTTCCACAGCGTTCTTTGGTGTATAGCACGGTTGCATTATCACCCATTACCTGCTACAAAGCGAGTCGAGAGTATTGCTTACACGGAAAAAACATCAGCTGATGGGTAGGTCATAAATCGTTTGGACTGGCGTTTACAACGTGCAGGCAACACGGATCAAAGGGTCAGCAACACAATCCGGACAGGACGGTGTCAGCTCTGATTTCAGCATGTGGCTTGAAAGCGTGCCCAAAC
>JAWQFJ010017509.1:40000-59475 GCA_034096865.1 Theodoxus fluviatilis
AATCACCACTACCACCACCAAGAGTAGCACCACCACCACCACCGCAGCCACCGCCATCACCACCACCACCAAGAATATCACCACCACCACCACAAAGAGTATCCACCTGCACTATTACCACCGTCATCACTTGATTCTGAATGCATCAATATTCTAAGCGCAGCCAATGAGGCAGGCGACCACATGGTCTCCATGAGAGGATGCCCAAGATCAGGACGAAGCAACAAGCCAGTCGACTGAAGTTAAGACAGACAGCATGGCGTGTCCAAAAGCAAGGGAAGACCAATTCACCACAACACGCCTGCACGGCAGAGGAGAGGTCGATGATCAGCTGGAAGGAAAATTGTGATGTCCTGACCTTCCCTCGCACGGCTATGAGACTGGTTTCCTACGATTGCAGTTATTTAGCTAACTCCATGAAAGAGCCTGCGGAGGTTTTGTTAGCGGGAAGGAAAAAAATGGAATTCCCTTCCTTTCAGTGTGCCTTTTCGGTGGTAATGGCTGCGTCTAATCAAAGATGTTTCAAGAATAAGTTTCTTCCTGTGCTCCCATAATGTTCTTTGGAGTGTTGCTGACAGATGCGGTCTGTTTGTTGCGCGGTTAAAGGGACAAAGTCTAGCCCCCAAACCAAGAGCCAATGTACACACACACATAATTGTGTTCATACGAACAAGCATACATTCATATATTCACATATGCAGTAGATATACACTCCTAATAAACTCTCTCTCTCTCTCTCTCTCTCTCTCTCTCTCTCTCTCTCTTTCTCTATCTCTTTTTTGTACTTTCAAACACACACACACGCACACACATATTCACACAAACACACATACATATTCACACACACACGCACACACACACACACACACACACACGCACGCACGCACACACACACACACACACACACACACACATACACACAAAGACAAGCATATTCCCGGACACACTTGTCCACGCGCACAAATGAATGCATACATGCACGCGCACACACATAAGTAGACACAAACACACGTATACTCACGCGCGCACGCATGCACACACACACGCACGCATGCACACACACACAGACACACAGACACGCACGCACGCACACACACAACCACGCGCGCATACATATACACACACACACGCACGCATGCACGCACGCACACACGCACACACGCACACACACATATTAGACCACGCACTCGCTCACACTTCTTGAAGAATCGTGTTATGTTTTATTCCATAAACCACGAACAGTTTCTTCAAAACAACACAAATTTGTGTCAGAAAAGATAGACATTCACCAACGCACGATCTGACATTTGTCAGAAATTATGACCACACAGAAAGAGAAAGTTAACATTCTTAGCATCCGTGAAAGGGGTTGCTGGATTACAAACGGTTAGGCCTACTTAAGAGAATCCGGATTGAACACTTAAAGTTTGCAGGAAACCATAATTACATCGAGAGAAAGTCATCAGTCTATTATAATTGCAGAAGTGTGCTCAGATAATGTAACTGGAAAAATTTACATGCACAACACTGGACAGGAAACTGTTGTTAGTGTTCACATATTCAGACGGATTCATCGGCTGATTGGCTGTCAGGCAGGCATTTAGATTTCGCAGGCAGCATGCAAGCAGAGACAGAACAGGGGGAAGAGAATAAGACAAGCAGGCAGGAAGGTAGACAGGCGAGCAGAAAAGAAGGAGGAAATAAGACGGGAGAAAGGAAGGAAGGCAAGCTGAAGGGGAGGCAGACAGAGAGGCAGGCAGACAGACACACAGATGTCAAATACATATAAATAATTCTGCAAGTATTGTATGTAAGTTGGAAGGGAAGGGAAGTTCCTGTAAATATTTGTATTTAATTTTGCTGTGGCACGTCGTAGACGTTGAACCAAAGCTAATGCAGTCATACAGAGGTGTAGGTGCATGTCCTCTTATTCTGAAGATTCACGTCAAGCCAATATGAAGCACACGACCGAGGGGATTCACCATGCACGTGGCAACTTCACCACTCCCAGCACCTTGACTCTGTGCACGTGTTGCACGGCGGAGTTTGGCAGGTTCGACTCCACTGCAGTGATCAGCACACAGCAGTGTCAGATCACGACACTTACAGGCTTCTGAAGTCATGCGTAACTGGGTGTGACCCTCCCACAGAAGGTGCCAGGAAGTTTGGTAGTCAAAACACTCATTGACTGAAACTTTTACTTTGACGACTGTCTGATGACTCATTTCTCTGTGAATTTCTTGCTATCGTATCTTGATAACATGATGTGTTCCATGGTCATCGATGAAAACATTTTAACAGCTCCTCACCATCAAGGATTTTGCTCGTTGACTGCAGGGTAAATCGATGCAGTGGACGAAGGAGAGCTGATACAGTAACTGAAATAGATCCACTTGATCACATTCCGTCAAACGACTATCAAAGCAAGACAGGACGCTAGCGTAGGCTGACCAAAGACTGAAAAGTCACTGTGCAGCAAACCACTGGAGCAGGGCCCGTATTCACAACGGCGATTTATGTTTTTAACACTCGATTTATCCCCTAGCCCCGCGTTATCTTGATCGGTTAGATAAGGTACGCTCGTCAGAGGATCCTAGGTTGCGCTTTGCTATATATACTGGTTTCCAGCCAAGGGAGAGCGGAACAGGCAGTTGGAATCGTCTGAGTTTAGAGATAAATCGGAGTTAAAATAAATCGCCGATAAATCGCCGTTGTGAATACGGGCCCTGAAGTTTAACTTCCCTCGTCAAGTCTAACCCACTTTCGCACGGAGAGATTCAGTTATGTTGACAAAGTCAATGCCCTCTTGGTTCACACGGGGTCAGACACAGACTGCCGCTTTGGGACACCGTTGTTTTACTCGACAGCAGCTGGCTTACTCCATCGATTAGCAGGATGTGGGTAATCTAGGGATTTCGCTATCTGCCTTATTAACCATGACGATGACAGTGATTCCCGATGCGGATGTCTTGGTTCTGCAGGGAAATGAACAATAGCAGCCTCAGACTTTCCGCTTGGCGAGAACAGATGCATCTTCCCAAGAACAACAAATAAAAACTGTCCATGCTTCACCTAAGGGCAGTTCGATAGTGAGCTTCTCGTCATGAACAGATACAACAGCAGATTCACTGTTCTACGTGTAGAGGAGTGCACGGTAGCTTCGCTCGATGGGAGAACAAAGGAGAATCTGTTTCACGAGTCTGTTGAGGGAAAATCGAGACTAGAGCGGCATCTGCCTGTTTATATTCTATATACTTTTTATACAGTATTCTATATACTTTTCCTACAGTATTCTATAGAATTTTCTATAGAAAATACTTCACCAAAATCCTATTGAACTCTTTATCATATTTTCAATAGAAACGTTTTATATGGGTGGTGAGAAATCGTACTCCCTGTTGTTGTTGCGCGAGACGAAAACAACGACTCTTTTTCACCTAGGGGGAGTCGAGGTTTGGCGCCATGGCTCCCTGAGCTGAAAACCAACGATAGAATCGCTTACTCTGGTTCTGGAAAATCACAGATGGACTTCGTCGTCATTGCCCGCGTACTGTTCCACAAGCTGAGAATCGCAGCTTTGCGTCATAGTTCTGTGGCCGAGCGGTTTGAACGTTTGACCTGCAGTCGCTTCGGGCCCGGTCACACTGCCCGAACTTTGTTGGAGCGTTCCTTGAACGGTAGGGAGAGGGGGCCGAATTTCGACAACGCTCGACACCGCTCGATCGTCACCGCGCACAAAATGGAGAAAAATTTTTCGAAAACACGGGCGTTGCCTTAGCGGTGCACCGCTGAAGCCAGCGTTGCTTTAGCGTTGGTTTAACGGTAGCGAGCGTTGGTTTAGCGGTGGACCGAGCGTTGATAGAGCGGCGTTCTGTGAAATTTAATGATAATCATAATAATAATAATAACCATAATCTTTCTTTCACGTTGACATTGCTCATGTATTATACCGCTTTTGACTACGGAGCTTAACGGATCGAAGTCCATGGTAGTACAACTTTGAACAAATTCGATCAACGGCAGCTCGATTCCAAAATGGACTCCTGGTCCATTTCTCCCCGTATTTGTAGCCAAATTCTGGTCCCGCTCCGACACCTCCATACCAACGCCAAACCAAAGTTCATCACTGCAATGGATCGCTGCTTCAACGCCCGACACCATTCCAGCAATCCCGTGGCCGAGCGTATACGGCGTTTCTTTAACGGGGGCCAACGGTCGTGCACGGTAACGAGCGGTGAAGAGTTTTTTTCAACGCTCCAGGAACGCTCCAGCAAAGTTCGTGCGGTGTGACCGGCGCTTTCCGTCTGATGGGAGCGGTGTTCGAAGCTGCACAGCTCCTACAGTTGTATCCTTGGGTAGGGTGCTTCACCCACATTGCCTCTCCAACCGAGGAGTAAAACCGGTCAGTGGGCGCTGCACAGCGGCGCCCGGGCGTGAAATTCTGTGAGAATAATTTTCTATTTGAAAAGGACAAAATGATGATGATGATGATGATGATGATGATGATGATTGCAAATCGTAGAGATGTCATGTTGTTCCACGCGTAATAGCAGATAGCTTGCGTCAGTGTTCAACTCAAGGAAACTCTGTGATTTACCTCGATATTCTGAAAAACAAAAATAAACGCATAACTGACTACGTCGTCAAACACGCAGACTTGTTTGAGGTAGTTTTTTCTACGCTAATTTATCATCACTACACAACGCGTAGTCTTCAAAGACAACGATGCTTGACTTCATTGTCCTACACAAGGAAAATCGAGAGCTATCTTCATTGTCCTACACAAAGAAAATCGAGAGCTATCTTCATTGTCCTACACAAGGAAAAACGAGAGCTATCTTCATTGTCCTACACAAAGAAAATCGAGAGCTATCTTCATTGTCCTACACAAGGAAAATCGAGAGCTATCTTCATTGTCCTACACAAAGAAAATCGAGAGCTATCTTCATTGTCCTACACAAAGAAAAACGAGAGCTATCTTCATTGTCCTACACAAGGAAAAACGAGAACTATCTTCATTGTCCTACACAAAGAAAAACGAGAGCTATCTTCATTGTCCTACACAAGGAAAATCGAGAGCTATCTTCATTGTCCTACACAAGGAAAAACGAGAGCTATCTTCATTGTCCTACACACGGAAAATCGAGAGCTATCTTCATTGTCCTACACAAGGAAAATCGAGAGCTATCTTCATTGTCCTACACAAGGAAAAACGAGAGCTATCTTCATTGTCCTACACAAGGAAAATCGAGAGCTATCTTCATTGTCCTACACAAGGAAAATCGAGAGCTATCTTCATTGTCAAACACAAGGAAAATCGAGAGCTATCTTCATTGTCCTACACAAAGAAAATCGAGAGCTATCTTCATTGTCCTACACAAGGAAAAACGAGAGCTATCTTCATTGTGAAACACAATAACTGAATTTCTGTACTTAAGAACTACATCATTAAACACCATGGGAACAACAAGTCAGCGTCTCAGTTTTACGTTGTCACTGCATTGCTCTTTGACCCTATTTTGGGGTCTACTTCATTGCTCCACACTTTGTAAACTGGTGATCGATTTTGCTGTTCTATTCTAGAACGTACAACGTTTCTTCCGGGTCAGTACTTCTAAGTAACACCATTGCTCCATATGAGAATAATGGACAGCCGTTTCAAGGATCTCAGGCACCATTTACCCAGTGTTCTGGCAGACTTGGCTCCAGGGATTTGATGGCGTCCCTTCAGTTCCCTGTGGCACAGAAGTAAGTGGCTTTCCCTCTCAGACTCTTCCTCTCTCCCTAGCCGATATTCCTCCTTTTGCACAGCGTGATGGAAATGGTCGGAATGAAACTGGGGTCGTCAATACACCGAGCCCCGGGGATAATGTGCGTGACATGGGTCTCCTAAGATTGCTCCTTACCTCCACCAACGTTCAGCCCATTCTAGTCAGACCCAACCCTCACGTCATCACCGCCCCGCTCCCCCAGGGCTTCCTCCCACGCCCGCCTCGTGGAGGGCCGAGTTACACACGGTAAGCTCTTGCCCTTTGTCGGAGATGATACTTTCCGTCCTCGTTGATCCGGCATTGCCCATCGTGGACAAGTCACGTCGTCCCTCTGTAAGGCTTCGCTTCCGCTGCAAGGCCTGAGGGGTTCAGGTGAGGCAGAAAGAGGTTGGATGAGACCTTCGAGAAACAAAAAGCAAAATGTCGATTTCTTCTCTAACTTTTACGACATTTTAAAGCAACTTCCATTTTATCCAATATTGTATAAACTGCCTGACGGGTTTTCGTGAAACGTTCACATTTTGAGGACGTTATTAGTTGTCCGCAAGGAGAAAATACTCGCACCTAGCTAAATTGCATATGAAAACTGTACGCGAATTAGCTATGTAAAATCACAAATGTTATCGCAACCATTCCTCATTTCCACATTTAATTTGCATTTTACAACCAGCAGTATCACCAGTACGCTAATTACCGCAGAAAATCCATAGGCCACCACCACCGACATGCAAGTAAATACTATGGCTGAAAAAAGCCCTCCTGCTTTTACTTCACATTTGAATACGACACCGTTATCCCAATCTCTTCATTTGATAATGCTGGTAGCATCGACTTGTGATGTCTCTGTTGCATCTAGTTGGTTTTCGGTTTAGCTTTCCCTCTGCACTACTCCTTCGAATTTTTATGATTCAAGACGCTGCATTCTTTCGGCACAAACTGACCTTTGCTCGGCGATAGGTCTATCAAGCACACTCTCCAGCGTACTTCCTCGCAGAGATCTAGACGAGAATGGAGGAAGGGAGAGGGAAAGGGAGAGGGAGGGGAAGGGGAGAGGGAGGGGAAGGGAGAGGGAGGGGAAGGGAAGAGGGGTGAAGATGGGGAGAGAGGAAAGGGGAAGGGAAGGGAGGGTGAAAACAAAACAAGAAAGAATAGGCCATAGGGCGGCAAGCCTGAAGAGAAGACGCACTCGCCAGGGATGAGTTTCCTTTCCCGACCCCAGGGCAGCCTGGAGTTGCCTTTGTCCTTTCATTAGCCAGGGAGAGCAAACAGGGTCACCCCTGTCCCCTGAGGCTTCTGGCATCCGTTGCTGCTGAGGTTCGTCACGGTCACTGGGACCAACGTAAGGCTGCTGTAACAACCTGCATGCTTCCCGCGCCAGGGACACGCGGTGCCGCAGTAAGCTACCGACAGCTGCAGAAAATGAACGTACCGTGGCCTTTGAACCGAACGCTTCCGGGTGAACACAAAGAAGGTATAGATTTTTCTCCAACTCTGAAAGAATCATAAGCCTTCATTCAACACACTCGCCCCCGGCGTTTTTATTTTCGAACCAAAACTTATGAGTGAACTGGATCCGCCAACTAGATAGAATACCGCCCCGTGATTTCTTTTGAAGCGGATTATGGTCTCAAAGAACGTAAACTTCTTTTCGCTTGATGATGAACATTCGTGTATGCTACTGTTCTACCACGTTACAGCGAAGTCAAGAAGGCCTATTTGTGCGTTTCATTTCCGAATCAAATACACTTTTTTAAACCTCCCGCCGATGTCTCGTGGTCTTTCATGGCCCAAATCGAGTATTGTTTCGTTCACTTTCACATAAAGTCAGTAAATAGCTAGTCTTGTCGAACTATGTTCTGAGTTCATTTTATTGAGTTTTGTGAAGGCTGGGTTTTCGTCTTTCTTTGCGTGGACAGAAGATTATGGGGTGGAAGAAATCAGTCACAGTTTCTTGTACGGAAAAGGAGTTTATGTCTGCCTGGGTGGCTTTATTCACCGACTACTGGTGGAGGATAATTGAATCTGTATTCCCATTACTTCCGCTCGAAATATTATATCGTAAAGACCTGATGTAGTCCTCATACCTCTGGTGGAATGTCTGGTTGGTTGACTTGGTTGCAATGATCAAACAGTCTGTAGGGCCGGCAGCCGTAGTTTCTAGCTACGAGGGGGTTATCGAGCTGAAGAAGAAGAAGAAGAAGAAGAAGAAGAAGAAGAAGAAGAAGAAGAAGAAGAAGAAGAAGAAGAAGAAGAAGAAGAAGAAGAAGAAGAAGAAGAAGAAGAAGAAGAGGCAGAGGAAGAGGAAGAAGATGGAGGAGGAGGAGGAGGACAACAACAACAACAACAAAAACAACAACAACAACAGGAGGGAAAACACCATCAAATGAGGACGTTATGTTGGACACAAACGTGACAAAAAGTAACGCGTCCGGGTTTAGGTGAAACTCCTCGGACAGGCTAAGTCAGTCAGGCGGGGTGGCGGGTGCGGCCTATGCTGAGCGCTAACGGTAAAACCCGATCAAGAAATTTTGGGGAATTTTTTTTGAAGAAAAAAAACGAAAAAATTTCTGTTAAAAAAAGTAACAAACATGTAATTTTGGGGGGGGGGCCTTTTAGGACAAAAGAATCAAAATGGCCTTAATAACCTTTGACCAAAAAAATAGCGGCCCCCCGCAATAGCGGCCCCCCGCAATAGAGAGCAGACCCCAAGGAGGAGCGCTGCGGGGAAGGTGTGATGGAGTGTGCCTGGCTCTCTGTCTTCTCATTTCCGTTAACTAAATCATACTCGTCCAGCGAAATTCCCTCAGGCTACAGTCATCACGCAGTGTCAGTACTACGGATTGAGGGCGGACTATGTTCCTTGGGCTACAGTCATCACGCAGTGTCAGTACTACGGATTGAGGGCGGACTTTGTTCCTTGGGCTACAGTCAGCACGCAGTGTCAGTACTACGGATTGAGGGCGGACTATGTTCCTTGGGCTACAGTCATCACGCAGTATCAGTACTACGGATTGAGGGCGGACTATGTTCCTTGGGCTACAGTCATCACGCAGTGTCAGTACTACGGATTGAGGGCGGACTATGTTCCTTGGGCAGACGACGTATCGGCACCGAGGTAAACACAACCAGCGTCGTTCCCTTGCTGTGAGTCAGCGGAGCCCGTCAGGTCCCCAGAGCTGCGGCTTGTCGCTGCCACGTGGTACGGTGCGAGTCTTCCTTCTGGTTGATTCGACATGCGATCGATAGAGCGTAGGCGTCACAAGGGAAAACCTGTCCCGCTGTATATCTCCTCCTCTGTAATGCAGACGCCATCGGTAATGAGAAAGGAAGCCACTGTGGGCTACAGACATCTGCTTCACAGGATGGGAGTCTAATGGCTTGGAAGAGAGATCCACCCCAGCAGTAGTAGCATTCATTCATGCAAAACTATTTTTTGGGGTAAGCGATCCATTTACAAGCGATTTTGCATTTAATTTGTCACTGTCGGTGATGGAGCAGCCCAAAGGACAACTGACTGCCCAGCTGCAGCGCGATCAAATAAAAGTGGTGACGACAGCCAAGAATCCACCAAACGTCACGGTTGTTCTTACGGTTTTGCTGACGCAAGAATCCCTTCGAGACAGCGTTTGGATGAGAGAGACTGATACAGTGTCGTCGAAAGGGCACTATCCACACTGATTGCTTGAAACAAGTTATCGGAAGTAATAATGATGTCTCAAAAAGAAAGAGGAGATAATAATTGGGGACACGAATTGAACGAGCAAACATAAAAAAATAACCCATAGACTGCTACAGCGTAAGGAATTTTGCAAGTCCGAAAAGCGAATTTACATCGAGAGAGAGAGTGAGGTCATAAACACTTTTGTAGACCAGATTTGTTGTAGTTGTTGATGAAACACAAACCGGTTTTCCCGATGTGGAGCAAAAATGTTGCCGTAGCGACTACTTGAGCACGTTACTCTGACTTTCCCTCTGTTGTCTCCCGCACCGCCCCACATCGGTGGTCACATTTTGTTGCTACGTACTATCATCTTGGTGTTGTTCACCTTCTTCTCACATTCATCCATTTACCATGGCTGTCGTTCATCATTTTAGTGCCTCCTTCACTGAGGCTGGGAAACTGCTCACAAGCCATGACCTCGGGAAGGATCTCACACGTTCTGCCGAATGTTGTCGATGACGCCACAACTAGACTGTGGACCTATCGGATTCATGGTGTCACTTACAAGGTGCCTCATGGGCGCGTTGCTTAGCTTACCTAGTTGGCGAATAATTCCTCGAAAACCAGCCGAGGTAAGGCAACGGCCAGTCATCAACTGGCAAGGTGAAACTCCGAGAGAACACGGCTGCGTCCTGGCACAAGAGTCGGTGAAAAGGTTGCCGATAAGGCGTCGACAGACGTACCGTTTGTCCCACGATTTTGCTGCCGATCCGGTCAAGAATCGAAACGGTCGACTCATTTGCGTACAATCCGATCCGATTCTTGTCAGTAGGGCAGGCTCTATTCTCCGACCCGGTCCAGACCAATTCCTATGCCGGGCAATGCGAGAACGAGGCGCCGAGCCTCGTTGTCGTGTTCTGGCGACTATTTGCAAAATTTAATGGTGGACCTGTCTATGCTTCGCACAGAAAACGCTGTATTTTGGGATACTAGAAACCCATCCAAAGAAAATGTAAGCCATGAACAGCATTAATTTATCAAAGCTGTATGTTGAATGCATCAATAGGTCGTGAAAGCTCCAACATTTAAAAAATGGAAATGCAGGTCGACGCATCTACACACCAAAGCATCTGTTGCCACGGCTCGACTGCTATCGTAATTAGGCGCGAGAACAAGGCGCGGAGCCTCGTTGTCGAGTTCTGACGACAATTTGCAAAATTAAATGGCGGACCTGTCTACGCTTCGCACAGAAAACGCTGTATTTGGGGATACTAGAAACCCATCCAAAGAAAATGTAAGCCATGAACAGCATTAATTTATCAAAGCTGTATGTTGAATGCATCAATAGATCGTGAAAGCTCCTACATTTTAAAAATGGAAATGCAGGTCGACGCATCTACACGTCAAAGCATCTGTTGCCATGGCTCAACTGCTTATCATTGCATGTGGCTATCAACCCAATTTTTACACGCACGGTCAGCTCGGATCGGCAGCAAAATTGGCTTGAAAAACAGTACGTCTGTCAACGCCTATAGACGAAGAAACTTACGATACAGATATCACAGCAGCTTTTCACTTGATAGAACATACCATGGTGACATCTCGAATGGCACAGGAACTTTTCCAAAGAGAAGAAAGCAACCCAGGTACAATTGTATACAATTTTGTGGAAAGTTTTGTGTCTCGATATACTCTGGATCTATTCAAGGGACATAATTCAGAGAGTGGACATGTACTGTGAACTGACGCTTCTTCATGTACGCAATGATTCAAACTTTTCGACAGTGTTTGTGCAGAAATAACCTATATACATACTCCTCAAAATATACAAGTGAACACTCGAACAGCAAATACTTCCATGTACGTACACTTTTCCATTCTAAGTAAGAAGCACATTACAGGAACTACCGTCTATGAACAGCAACCCAACTGGCATGGTCTCCTCCATGTTGGGTCATTCGGGCCTCCGCGGCGAGACGCGGCTAAGTACTTTCGAAGCTTCCTCGGCAAACCTCCTGCCTCCTTGTGAGCGAGACGTTGTGGGAAACGCAATACCTTCGCGTTTTTGGCAAGGTCCTTGCAGAAATCTAGCGTAAGCAACGCGCCCCTGGTAGCCTCCCCAGTCCACCCGAAACCACCCCCTCCCCCACCCCCAAAATTACATTTCAGGTTGACATGAGCCATTTTGAGATACGAGCAGTTTCAACATCTACAATCACTCTGCAGTGCGATAATGCATGTACAATCATTTTCGCGGGGAAGGGAGATTTTGAAGGCAGGGGTGTTTTGTATTTTTTGTTTGTCGGAAAAAGGCCGTTTTTGCACCTTGGATACCACAGAAATTGCACTGTCGATCTAGCTTCGACTGGTATCGAAGCAATGGTTTATGTTTAGCAAACATCATGTTATAATTTCCCAGTGCCAATTTTAATTCATAAGGCCATAGTTTTTGCGAAATATGGGCCTAGTCAGTGAGGAAAATCGCCATTTTGAGAAGTAACGCATGCACGAGAGCGAACACGCATGCGCCGACAGCCGCTACTTTCATTCGGAGTTTTCCGTAGACGTCAACATGCTTCTGCGCATGCGCGAGTAAACCGCGATTCTGTGTATCTGATCTTAGCAACGTCAGGAGGGACAGGTTTTATTTAGTTGACGAAAACTCATATTTTATCCAGCTTTTGTTTGTCACAATGACAATGAAGTAGTAAATAAAGCGAAAATACGTACATCTCTGGAAGAGAAAGTCGGAAAAAACAATTTTAAAAACCTCGCGAACATATTCTGACGAATTCAGTCAGTCATCAATACGTAAAGTGTACATGAATTGCGGTTAAATTCGGTTCATCTCTCTCTCTCTCTCTCTCTCTCTCTCTCTCTCTCTCTCTCTCTCTCTCTCACACACACACACACACACACACACACACACACACACACACACACACACACACACACACACACACATCTTCGACGTGACGAAGGAGACTCCTCTGGAAACTCGCCACACTTCAAACGGCCCTTTTCAGGGCCATGAATACGATCACGAAAGAATACGTTGGACTCGCTGGTTACCACCTATCCCTCTACTATCTCTCTGTACCCCCACCTCCTCTCTCTCTCTCTCTCTCTCTCTCTCTCTCTCTCTCTCTCTCTCTCTCTCTCTCTCTCTCCTCCCCTCTTTGTCTCGATTTGTTGAGCACAGGTGAGTCTGCCCACCATATCAGATGTCACCCTGACCAAGACTCAAGGTGCTTTACCAGAAAGGTGTGGCAATGAACAAGACCATTCCATCCTACGCAGAAGAGAACCACTGCCCTCTTTCTTATGAGGTTGCAGAGCAAATTCTCTCTGTCTACAACAGAATCACAGACCCACATCTGCTGCAAAGGCTCGCCAGAGCTCACGCTCAGAACGGAAATGAATGCTTCCACTGGGTCGTGAGGTCGAGATGCCCCAACACGGTCTGCGTGGGAAAGCAGCGACTTCACACTGACGTGGCAAGAACCGTTGTAGACTTCAATCAAGGGAAAACCCCTCTGACCCAAGTGATGGCAGCCTTCAACATCGAGGCATATGACATCACCGTAGCAGTGGTGGAGGCAAGAGATGCGGAAAGAGTGATGAAGGCGTGAGCTCAAAGAGAGGAAGCAAATAACGGAATAAGACAAGCCCGAGAGTAGAGAACGCTGGCTCGCCAGGAAGAGGAGGGGAAAGATGGCTGGATGGGCAGCGTTTTACGGTCTATCAACCTTTGTAGGCTATGTAAGGCCGTTAAGCACGAAAATCACTAGAACAGTTTAGAGCAAACACAAATCAAGTCACGGTGTCCGTAGTTATTCGCCTCTTACGAATCGCGTAGGGAGACGTGGTGGGTCGATTCTCACCCCGAACCTACAGGGAAATGGAGGGGAAAGAAAGCCCAGGCTATGGGGCAGGACCGTTTTCGAATGATATCAGTGTCATTAACATGTTAGGGCGCTTGGGTGAATGGGTGTTTATTCTTTCCTTGATGAAAGTTGTGAAAACTACGCCCAACTTTAAACTCCAATTTCTTTCATTTGTGGTTTTTACAGGGTGAGGGTAGGGGGCTGCACCATGATTAGTGCTTTGAGTTCAATATGTAACCAATTTCAATGAAAGTTTCATGAATTACAACAGAAGCGTTTCTGGTGTACACGACACAGATCTTAGATGTGGTGTAAATTGTGAAATTTACTCACAATTTCAAATTCTGGTTCTCGTTGATGAGTTTTTATGGGATTTGGTGCACTATGATTAGTGCTGTGCATTTAGTCTTTGATCACATTCAATGATATTTGAATGAATTATTGTTGTAGCGTGTTTATGTCAGAAATTTCAACTGGAATATTTTCTTGGTACATAACAGAGGACTTCCTCTCAATTTTACTTTCTCTTTGCGGTATAAGTTCTGTAAAGGACTTGACTTGAGACTCTGTTTTCTCACAATTGGGTTTTTTAGGGGGTGGGTGCATTATGATTAGCAGTCCACGTTTAGTTTCTTACAAATTTTGATTACATTTTCTGGAATTATTGCTATAGGTTTTTTGTCTGCACAGCAAACGTCTTTTTCTAAATTTCACTTTTAATTTGTCAAAACAGTTGTGAAAACAACTCTCAATTTCTACCTCAGTTTTCTTGAAACCGTTTTTTTCAGGGGGGTTGGTGCACTTTGACTAGAAGTCTGAATTTAGTTGACTTTTTCTGGTTTTGCAGCAGTGTATTGATGCATAATAGAACTCTGATATTGGGAATCTTCTTCAAAATTACTATTTTAAAAAAAGATCAAGTCAAATTACAATTCTCTATCTGTTACGTCCATGCTCAGGGTATGAGGTATACATGATTCAGAATGGGATAGACATCTCTAGATCTTGTTCAGCGATAACAGTATTTTGCCAAGCCTCTGTTTCTTTGCATTTTGGGCAGCATCTTTATCCATTGGGGCGCTATGACTGTGTTCTCAAACATGAAACTTGCAGTAGTGTTCCCCTCATGTATACCTATTATACACTCCAAACTCCATCTTCCTATCTGTGAAGGAAAATGAAATGGCCTTTTCGGGTGAACTCTATCCTTAAGCTGCTTGGGGCCACCCCTGTCTATGCTGCTGTACAAGGCCCCGGCAGCCAAAGCCTCCAGCGGATGGGGGGGGGGGGGGGGGGGGGGGGGGCGGAGGGGGGGGGGGGGGGCGGACATCGAGTGGTTCATGCTGTTTGGTGCACTAGAGAGGTTTTCTCCAGGTCGTCAACCGAGGCTGCTGAAAAGTACAACTTATTTTCTAGGTTCATGTGCTCACACACCAGAAATAAGTTTCCTTCCAGTTAAAAAGCTGTTTTCATCTCAGCAACGGCTTTCTCTTTAGTTCCGTTTTTGTTTTCCCACGCTTTCCCACGATTGAACTGAAGAAAGGAAGGTGACAAAAGAGGATTCTGCATTGCGCGCACCACTCCCTTCAGCAAGTTGCACAGATACGCAAAAACGAGAAGATAAACAGCATGGTAACTGTCAGACGTAGGAGGCATCTGCGGAAACATAATTTCTTCCCTTCTTTTCATCTCTCCCCTGCTTTAACTGCGTCTTCCGTTCATTTCACCTCGGGCAAGAACCTGTCTTGATCAGAGAAAGAAAAGGTTTCTACAAAAAGTGACGAAGAAGAGGACTGCACTAGCGTGTGTGTGAATGGTAGGGTGTCTGAGTGACATATCTTTGCAGGCATTCATGGAAAAGGATTGTTTCACTACAAACGAAATTAAAACGAGCAGGCAGACACACGTTTTCCGAACATACGAGTGATTTTTTGGGTCGTCTAAATAGATAGAGGACACAGTCTGATGATGGGCAGGGACGTTTGTACCCAATGCTGGTGTATCACTTAGACTTTTCAGAGATGTGAGTTTCAACACGGAAAAAATGATCTCGAAGAACACTCTACCAGCCAGCAGGAATACGATCGACACTGCAGTTGTCGCCCCTGTCTAGTTTTAGCAGCTTCTGCTGGATTTGTTGACGACAATTCTAGAACCTCGTTAGTTTGTGAAGCTACAGCTGTTGTTGTTGTTGTTGTTGTTGCGTACCTGGGCTAAACACTCCCAGGATCACCCAAGTGGGTGAGATGATTGCGTGTGTGACTGTTTTTGAACACCCCGCCATATAGACAGCCACACTCTGTCTTCAGGGGATTTGATCTCTGTCTCCAGAGAATTCCAGTTGTTATGTTAGTAGCTTACCACGGCTGAAGATAATCCCCACATAACAGTACAGCATAACAACATTTTGCTGTAGCCTTGGTTTTTGGATGGAGTCAACAAATAACAACAGCCTTTGCCCAATGCAAGAAGCTACAGCACCATCCATTCAACTGAGCGATGGCGTAGGTTCGCGTGACGTGCTAATGGGAGTGAGGGAAAGGGTAGTGTGGGGGGTGAAGGTAGGGGTAGTGTGGGGTGTGTGGGTAGGGGTAGTGTGTGGGGTGTGGGTAGGAGTAGTATGGGGGTGTGGGTAGGGGTAGTATGGGGGGTGAAGGTAGGGGTAGTGTGTGGGGTAAGGGTAGGAGCAGTGTGTGGGGTGTGGGTAGGAGTAGTATGGGGGTGTGGGTAGGGGTAGTGTGGGGGTGTGGGTAGGGGTAGTGTGTGGGGTGTGGGTAGGGGTAGTGTGGGGTGTGGGTAGGAGTAGTATGGGGATGTGGGTAGGGGTAGTGTGTGGGGTGTGGGTAGGAGTAGTATGGGGGTGTGGGTAGGGGTAGTGTGGGGGTGTGGGTAGGGGTAGTGTGTGGGGTGTGGGTAGGGGTAGTGTGGGGGGTGTGGGTAGGGGTAGTATGGGGGTGTGGGTAGGGGTAGTATGGAGGTGTGTGGGTAGGGGTAGTGTGGGGTGTGTGGGTAGGGGTAGTGTGGGGTGTGTGGGTAGGGGTAGTATGGGGGTGTGGGTAGGGGTAGTGTGGGGTGTGTGGGTAGGGGTAGTGTGGGGTGTGTGTGTAGGGGTAGTATGGGGGTGTGGGTAGGGGTAGTGTGGGGGTGTGGGTAGGGGTACTGTTGGGGGTGAAGGTAGGGGTAGTGTGTGGGTGTGGGTAGGGGTACTGTTGGGGGTAAAGGTAGGGGTAGTATGGGGGTGTGGGTAGGGGTAGTGTGGGGTGTGTGGGTAGGGGTAGTGTGGGGTGTGTGGGTAGGGGTAGTATGGGGGTGTGGGTAGGGGTAGTGTGGGGGTGGGGGTAGGGGTACTGTGGGAAGTGACGGTAGGAGTAGTGTGTGGGGTGTGGGTAGGGGTAGTGTGGGGTGTGTGGGTAGGGGTAGTATGGGGGTGTGGGTAGGGGTAGTGTGGGGGTGTGGGTAGGGGTAGTGTGTGGGGTGTGGGTAGGGGTAGTGTGGGGTGTGGGTAGGAGTAGTATGGGGGTGTGGGTAGGGGTAGTGTGTGGGGTGTGGGTAGGAGTAGTATGGGGGTGTGGGTAGGGGTAGTGTGGGGGTGTGGGTAGGGGTAGTGTGTGGGGTGTGGGTAGGGGTAGTGTGGGGTGTGTGGGTAGGGGTAGTATGGGGGTGTGGGTAGGGGTAGTGTGGGGGTGTGGGTAGGGGTACTGTTGGGGGTGAAGGTAGGGGTAGTGCGTGGGTGTGGGTAGGGGTACTGTTGGGGGTGAAGGTAGGGGTAGTATGGGGGTGTGGGTAGGGGTAGTGTGGGGTGTGTGGGTAGGGGTAGTATGGGTGTGTGTGGGTAGGGGTAGTGTGGGGTGTGTGGGTAGGGGTAGTATGGGGGTGTGGGTAGGGGTACTGTGGAGGGTGAAGGTAGGAGTAGTGTGTGGGGTGACGGTAGGAGTAGTGTGTGGGGTGTGGGTAGGGGTAGTGTGGGGTGTGTGGGTAGGGGTAGTGTGGGGTGTGTGGGTAGGGGTAGTGTGTGGGTGTGGGTAGGGGTACTGTTGGGGGTGAAGGTAGGGGTAGTATGGGGGTGTGGGTAGGGGTAGTGTGGGGTGTGTGGGTAGGGGTAGTGTGGGGTGTGTGGGTAGGGGTAGTGTGGGGGGTGACGGTAGGAGTAGTGTGTGGGGTGTGGGTAGGGGTAGTGTGGGGTGAAGGTAGGGGTACTGTGGGGGGTGACGGTAGGAGTAGTATGTGGGGTGTGGGTAGGGGTAGTGTGGGGTGTGTGGGTAGGGGTAGTATGGAGGGTGAAGGTAGGGGTAGTGTGGGGGTGTGGGTAGGGGTACTGTGGGAAGTGAAACTAGCGGTAGTGTATGGGGTAAGGGTAGGAGTAGTGTGTGGGGTGTGGGTACCGGTAGTATGGGGGTGTGGGTAGGGGTAGTATGGGGGGTGAAGGTAAGGGTAGTGTGGGGGGGGTGTAGGGGTAGTGTTTGGGGTGTGGGTAGGGGTAGTGTGGGGTGTGTGGGTATGGGTAGTATGGAGGTGTGGGTAGGGGTGGTATGGGGGGGTGAAGGTAGGGGTAGTGTGAGGATGTGGGTAGGGGTAATGTGGAGGGGTGAAGGTAGGGGTAGTGTGTGGGGTAAGGGTAGGAGTAGTGTGGGGGGTGATGGTAGGAGTGATGTGGGGGTGAAGGTAGGGGTAGTGTGGGGGATGAAGGTAGGGATAGTGTGGGGGGTAAAGACAAGGGTAATGTGTGGGTGTGTGGGTAGGGGTAATGTGGAGGGGTGAAGGTAGGGGTAGTGTGTGGGGTAAGGGTAGGAGTAGTGTGGGGGCTGATGGTAGGAGTGATGTGGGGTGAAGGTAGGGGTAGTGTGGGGGATGAAGGTAGGGATAGTGTGGGGGGGTAAAGACAAGGGTAATGTGTGGGTGTGTGGGTAGGGGTAATGTGGGGGTGCGTGGGTAGGGATAGTGTAAGCGGTAAAGGCAGGGGTAGTGTGGGGGATGAAGGTAGGGGTAGTGTGGGTGTGTGTGGGTAGGGGTAGTTTGGGGGGTAAAGGCAGGGGTAGTGTGGGGGATGAAGGTAGGGGTAGTGTGGGGGATGAAGGTAGGGGCAGTGTGGGGGGTGAAGGTAGGGGTAGGTTTGGGGTGTGTGAGTAGGGGTAGTATATGGGGTGAAGGTAAGGGTAGTGTGGGAGGTGAAGGTAGGGGTAGTGTGGGGGGTGAGGGTAGGGGTAGTGTGGCGGGTAAAGGCAGGGATAGTGTGGGGGTGTGTGGGTAGGGGTAATGTGGGGGTGAGGGTAGGGAGAGTGTGGGGGGTAAAAGCAGGGGTAATGTGTGGGTGTGTGAGTAGGGGTAATGTGGGGGTGTGTGGGTAGGGATAGTGCAAGCAGTAAAGGCAGGGGTAGTGTGGGGGATGAAGGTAGGGGTAATGTGGGGGTGTGTGGGTAGGGATAGTGCAAGCAGTAAAGGCATGGGTAGTGTGGGGGATGAAGGTAGGGGTAGTGTGGGTGTGTGTGGGTAGGGGTAGTGTGGGGGATAAAGGCAGGGGTAGTGTGGGGGATGAAGGTAGGGGTAGTGTGGGTGTGTGTGGGTAGGGGTAGTGTGGGGGGTAAAGGCAGGGGTAGTGTGGGGGATGAAGGTAGGGGTAGTGTGGGGGATGAAGGTAGGAGTAGTGTGGGGGGTGAAGGTAGGGGTAGGTTTGGGGTGTGTGAGTAGGGGTAGTATATGGGGGGAAGGTAAGGGTAGTGTGGGCGGTGAAGGTAGGGGTAGTGTGGGGGGTGAGGGTAGGGGTAGTGTGGCGGGTAAAGGCAGGGATAGTGTGGAGGGGGGGTTGTGGGTAGGGGTAATGTGGGGGTGAGGGTAGGGAGAGTGTGGGGGGTAAAAGCAGGGGTAATGTGTGTGTGTGTGGGAAGGGGAAATGTGGGGGGGGTGGGTAGGGGTAGTGTAAGGGGTGAAAGTAGGGGTAGTGTGAAGTGTGAGGGTAGGGGTAGTGTGGGGGGTGAGGGTAGGGAGAGTGTGGTGGGTAAAAGCTGGGGTAATCTGAAGGGACATCTGAACTGCTCAAGGCATCCCTCATAATATTCAATGTCTGATCCATTGGCCCATCCCATAGATTTGCTTGTTGCGTTGCCCTCTCCATAGTCCTCACTAGGGCTACTCTACCCTTGACCTCAGCTTTTGGTACCT